>VXBR01005689.1:98464-119349 GCA_013400215.1 Cisticola juncidis | reverse complement strand
GCGCTTTGGTTAGCGTTGGGCGATCCTTGGTGAGTTTTGGGCGCTCTTTGGTGAGTTTTGGGCGCTCTTTGGTGAGTTTTGGGCGCTCTTTGGTGAGCTTTGGGCGCTCTTTGGTGAGTTTTGGGCTCTCTCCTGGCAGGTGGGGCTGACGTTTGCCATCGTGTTCGGCGTCATCATCTACCGCATCTCCACGGCCGCCGCCCTGGCCATCAGCTCCACGCCCTCAGGGCGCTCCAGTGTCCGTGTCACCGTCACCGCCACCGCCGTCATCATCAACCTGGTGGTCATCATCATCCTGGACGAGGTGTACGGCTGCATCGCCCGCTGGCTCACGCAGATCGGTGCGTGGGGTTCACTCTGAGCACAGAGCACACAATCTGAGCTCTGGGGAGACCCAGGGGCAGCCAAATTTGTGCCTAAAATTCCACCATGGAACCTGTTGGTCTGGGGATTTTTTTAATTATTTCAAAAGATTTGTCAGTAATGGGAGGTCCAGAAATCTTTCCAGGTTGAGTTTTCGCCCATCTACAGGCGATTGTCATGCAGGCCAGGCAGTGTTGTGTTTTATGTTCTTTTTGCCAGGGTCAGGATTAAAAGCTCGAGTTGCTGTTTCTTGTTCAGACTCAGATATTTATTAATTATTACCTACATTACAGTCTCACAGACCATGGGTTCTACAGCACTTCTAGCTAACAAGCTAAAAATGGCCCCTATATTTCTCTCTCCAAGGCCTTTTAAGGATAAACTGTCCAATTAAGAAATGACACCTAAATTACTTTTGCTTTTAACCAAATACCCAACCACCTGCGGCCTGCAATGAGGCCTTTTCTACCCAATTACAAAACACCACCCAAACCATGAAGGAGAAGGTGAAAAAGCAGGACTGGCCTCTGCCGTAAAACCTCCATCTTCCTTTATATGTATTACTATACTCTAAACCCTTAAACTCTGAGTTTCCCACCCTGTGCTATCACACACTGCTATTGACACCCCACACCCACAATCCCAGTGCTGTCACTCAATTTTGGAGCCTTCTCCACGGCCTCAGGTCAGTGCAGGGTTTGCCTGGGGGTCAGTGCCTGGCAGCACAGAAAGCCTGGAATTCTCAGTGCCCAGGGTTCCAACAAGGCAGGTGTGGAACGAAATTGGAATTGCTGTTGTGATGTTTCTGACTGGTGGGATCCTCAACAGACTGACCACTGACCTCAGTGCAGCCACACTGCTTTTATATGTATATATATGGCACTATACATGTATATCCCTTGGTTTAAAAGGTGGCTGATGTTCTCTAAAACCCACATTTATAAGGCCTTGAAATGTTTCCAGGTAGGATAATTCCATAATGTTTCTCACTCATGTCCCTTTGGTTCCAGAGGTACCAAAGACTGACAAGAACTTCGAGGAGAGGCTGATTTTCAAGGCGTTCCTGCTGAAATTTGTCAACGCCTACACCCCCATTTTCTACGTGGCTTTCTTCAAAGGCCGGTGAGTGATCAAAGGGCTGTTTGGGGTTTCAGCTCATTGGAGGCCTTCTCAGGATTAAACATCCCACTCAGAGGCACAGAGTAAGACATAAATTACTTTAGGAATCAAATATTGGAAGTATGAAACGCATCTGATGTTTTTAACTCTAACCATTGTGCCCTAGATTTGTTGGACGTCCAGGCGACTACGTCTACATTTTCCATTCCTTCCGAATGGAGGAGGTAATTGAATTTCTGTCCTGTCTGGCATCGTGTTGGGTGGATGGGGTGGAGGAGGTGTCCTGACTGACCTCTCCTCTGTCCACCCCAGTGTGCCCCAGGAGGCTGCCTGATGGAGTTGTGTATCCAGCTCAGTATTATCATGTTGGGCAAGCAGCTGATCCAGAACAATTTGTTTGAGATTGGCATCCCGTAAGTAGCAACTTCTGCGCTTTCTTTTTTTTCATTATTGTGCGTGGTGATGTAAAATAACTGAGAGATGAGCACTGAGTGAGCAGAATGGAGTGCTCAGCACATTGTCTCCATTTCCCTCAGAAAAATGAAGAAGTTCATACGATACTTGAAACTGAAGCGTCGGCGTTCTCTGGACCACGAGGAGCACATGAAGAAAAAGCAGCGCTATGAGGTGGACTACAACCTGGAGCCCTTTGCTGGCCTCACCCCTGAGTACATGGAAATGAGTGAGTGAGGTGGAAAGAGGCATTTTAAACCGTAATTATTGTGACTGATTGGGATGGAGAGCTGAGCTGTACATTCAGCAGACAGTGGATATGAGATAACTGAATTATTAACGTGTGCAGTCTTGGGCTGGAGCAAATTGTGCTCTCTGCTGCTTGCAAGCCCTCACTTTAGAATGATATTTTAGACATTTTCTTTCAAGCAATGCAACACATCACTGTCGGGTTTCAAATGCAAATGATGAAGTGGCATCTCCTCGAGATTGGGAGGCATATTTTACCATCAGTTGAACCCTTGACTGGAAATAAGTTAGTTCAGATTTGATCATTTCCACACCAGAGTCTTTTCTCTGAGATCTCAACTAAATCTTGTGAGAGTGATGCAAGTCTGTAGGCCTGGTTGTACTTGACAGATCACATAGATTTTTTTTTTTTTCAAGTAATATCTTATGTTGAGTGAGACAAATTAGAATATCTGGTGACCTTGATATTCAGAGTACTTGAAGCAGGGAGTTCAGTGGTACAAACTACAAGACCATGCTGCCAGCTCCTAAAAATAAGAAAAGATGCGGTTACTGAGATCAGCATTTGGAAGTAACAGGAGAAAGATGGGCACTGGCAGTACCAGGATGAGCATGACATCCATGCAAAAAGCAAATATGATCCCAGGTTACAGGAAGCAAGTTATTCCTGGCTGAGGCAAGAATCAGCCATGTCCTTTCCAAAGCCTCCAGCAGGATTGGTGAAGGCCAAAAACCTGCCAGATGGAACATGGCAAGTTTAGGTAGGGCCAACACGGTCACTGCCATATCCCCACTCCCTCAGGTGACTCCTGTGCCAGCTTTGCCCACAGAAAAATTGTTTTAGGAGCTTCCCCATCCTCCTGGTTACTATTGCCTTGCTTTTTACATAGTGACAACTGGCCCAAATGGAGCAGCCATCATGCAAACTATGCCTGGAACAGAAAATGGGATCAAGTCCTGTCAACTTGTCAGAATTTAGGGTCTGGCACTGATGTGGTGATGGGTGCATTTGTTAAACACTGACAACAGGCACTGAGATGTTTTCTTTTCCCTTCCAGTTATCCAGTTTGGGTTTGTAACTTTGTTTGTTGCCTCCTTCCCGCTGGCACCTTTGTTTGCTTTATTGAACAACATCATCGAGATCCGTCTGGATGCCAAAAAATTTGTTACTGAGCTGAGGAGACCGGTAGCAGTGAGAGCAAAGGATATAGGTAAGTGGATATTGTTATTGTATCCCTGTTTGTTTATTCCTGGATTGAATGCAGGATACAATTGTGCTGAGCTGGTTTCAATAACAGGGAGATATTTATAGGAAAAGTCAAAGCATTCAGCTGTGGCTTACCTGTGAATTGTCATAATTTATTGAGGCTTCACCTTTAAAACAGGAAGACCAAAGCTATAAATTCAGATGAATATTTCATTAGGCAAACATTATCACTTTTTAAATCAAAATGATCAATGCAAGAGCAAAATATCTCACACGGTTCTGACATCAACAGCCCTTCTTGGCAATGCAGTTTTTGTGCAGAAGCGAAAATTTCCGCATTTAATAACTCTGTGCTGGCCCCAGAAATACCCTTGGGAAGGAGAGGAGACTCAGAAGTCTGTGGGTGATTGTTTCCCTTTGTCCCTCCTCAGCAGGAACGTTGGAAGGGTGAAAGCTGCAGTGGATGGAGCTGGGCTTTGTGGCTGTGTGGGGACAAGAGCCCAGTCCTGCCCCTGCAGGGGGGGCTCACACCTGCAGGGGTTGGAATTGGGGAGCTGCTTCTCCCAAGTGGTGGTTACTGATGACCTAAAAGCTCATTAAATAAAAATAGAAGTAGAAATTAAATAATTGTCCTTGTTACAGGGCAAAGCCACAAGAGCAGAACTTTATCTGTTACTAAACTCCACTTTCATTCTACTGCAGTACAGGCAGGGTTTTTCCTTGGGCTCATCCTCGTGCCCTGGGATCATCTTAGACTTTAAGAACACATCATGTTTTGCCATGACTTTGTTTTGGGGGTGTTTTGTGGCTCCCTGATTTGATGCTGCAGGCTCAGGCTGCCGGTGGGCATGATTGGGAGGGTGATGTTGATTTTTTTTTTCATTGTGGTGGGGGTTTGGTCATTTTTCTTTATTTGTTCCTAAGAATGTGTTCATTGCAGTCCATTCAATCTTCTTCATTCTTCAAATCTCAAAAAAATAGGTCCCAAAAATTTGGCTTCTTTTACAAGCCATTAAAGTAATTTTTTATATATTTTTTCTATTTAAAATATAACTAGCTCAGCACAATCATACATGCTCCTAATTCTGTTAACTGCAGATGTAATTTATCTAATTTTAAGGGCTAGAACAGCATCTACCTGTTTGTCTCCTTCCTTAGGAATCTGGTACAACATCCTCAGAGGTATTGGAAAGCTTGCTGTCATCATAAACGTAAGTAAAGCAGCATGAATTAAATTTGAATTCAATAGGCTGGCTTTTCCATTCTGCTCCATTAGTTTTATTTCAGCACAAATCCCCTTAAATCAAGTGAAAGTACAGGATTGAGAAATTTTTGGAAATACTTGAGGATGAGTTGCTGTGTTTATTTTCAAGCTGTGACAGCAGTAGCAGCAATAGTATAAAATAGTAAGCAGTCAGTGCTGGTTTTTCCAGAATGTTTTCATAAAACAGTTCTGTCCTCCAAACAAATATCACCACAGCTGCTTATTTTACTCTTTTGAAATACTATCCGTAGGATGAGACGTTACTTTTTAATTTCAGTGCTATTTTGGGCAAAATGAGAGTCAGTTCAGCTCCTCAGAGTGCAGAATCCATTGAAAATCTGCCCTCGAGCTGCATTGCCCCCACTCAGAGAGCTTGGAAAATCCTGAAAAAAAGTTTATTTCAACATTTCACAAAAATTTAGCAGGCCTTAATATATTAATGCATGTGCTTCTGCACTATTTCATATGAATAGACATCCACAGTGATCATCCTCCTTGCACCTCAGCTGGGGAAAGATCAAAACAAAGGCCAGCTGAAATTCAGTGTTTGCAGTGCAGCAAAACAGGGGCTCTGTAGGGCTTATGGCCACATGGCCATGGAGTCCCTTGGTGCTTTTTTACATTATCCAGACTTGAAATCCCCTCACTTTGTCCCCAGGGTTCTGTTGTGCTATGGCAAACTCATTCTTTTGATACCCTGCTTTAGTTTGTCTTTGCCATTTCTCCTCTTTTCCTTTGGAAATAATTTCTGCTTTTCTCTTTTTGTTCTGTGTAGTCTCTCCTCATCAATACCCAGTGTTATTTTTCCCTCTTTGATCAATGTGCTGCTCCTCTTTACCATAAAATAAGTAAAACATTTTGTACCGTGTTTGTTCCACATGTACATGAGATTTATGCCAGTGGCAATGTTTCATAATGATGATAAATGAGGAAGGCTAAATTCATGAGGAACTCAGCCCAATTGGCTGTCGTGCCTTTTCCCCACCATCTTTTCAGAAAATTTTAAATAACTGGATGAAATGCAACTTTTGTGACCGTAAAAATAAATCTGGGCTCAGTCTCCTCATCCTTTTATCCTGATGAAGTTCAGAACCACACTCAGTTAATGTCCTCTTGCAACCCAAGGAGACTGTGAAGAGTCAAATCACCACGGGCTGTTTGCAGGATGGAAAAGCAGCTGGAAGTCAATCCACTGGACCTTGGGCAAGGCACCAGGGAGAAGCTCTGGGGACACAGGGAAGCAGAGCTCTGGTGGCTCTCCCCTGGTGCTGGGGGGTCCAGCTGCCCCATTTTGGGGGGCTCAGGTTGTCCCCCACTCAGCTGGGGGGACAACCTGGGAATAAGCTGCACCTCGGGAGAGCGGGCAGTGAACAATCCCTTGGTGGTGCAGGGAATGCTCCCCTCCGAGGGCCCTCAGGCTCCCCTGAGCTGTGTGAGCTGCTGGGGAGAGTGGTGGGTGAGTTTGGGTGAGTGCTGAGGGTGTGGTGAAGTTCAGCTCTGCCTGGGTACCGCGCTCACTCTTTACTCTTGTGGCTCAGGCATTTGTGATCTCATTCACATCCGACTTCATTCCACGCCTCGTGTACCTGTACATGTACAGTGAGAATGGCACCATGCATGGCTTCGTCAACCATACACTGTCCTCTTTTAATGTCAGCGATTTCCAAGCAGGAACAGCTCCCAACGACCCCCTGGATCTTGGCTACGAGGTTCAGATATGCAGGTACTCTCTCGAAAAGCATTTTTGCACCTGGCTGATACATTCCTGGGGCAGGTTCCTTGTATTTTCAATTTTTTAGCACCTTGCTAGCCTTTCATATCAGCTGGATACATTGCCTTGAATATCTGGTTTACATATTAAGTAATCACAGACCTGAAAATGATTTACTGCTTATTTTGGGGAATGTTAAATTCAGTGCTTTGTCCGTGCAAAGATTTACGGAAGGGAGAAAAAGGGAGAAGAGAGCAAGGAAGGAAAAGACATTCCAGGGTAGAAAAACCACAAAGATGACTTTGATACACACATATTTAAATCCATAATGTTTATGGATTCCCTTTTCCAGGAAAGGAGACAAATAAGCATAAACAGCACAGTGGTGCCATAAGAGAAGAAAATATATTATATCATATAATATTATATCATGGTCATGATATAATGACCATGACCATTTTTTTGTCCATTTTCCCATTCCTGATGAGAGCAGTAGCACCCTGATCTGCACTGGGAACTTGGGATTTATTTAAAGTATCATCACACAGAAGAAATTTGCATGCCTTTGACAATTTCTATGTATTCTTTTCATGTTTAAAGGAAAATTATGGTTACTTATTTCAGCTTATGAGTTCTTAGAACTGGGGGCCAAATCCAAATCTGACAGTGAAAGTACTTAGACTAGCAAAGCTGGAAGTGGGACAATGGAGGGAGGAAAAGAGAGAAGAGAGCAAGGAAGGAAGAGACATTCCAGGGGAGAAAAAACACAAAGATGACTTTGATACACACATATTTTCAAAAATCACATGAACTGACCAAGTACAAAACCTTGCCTTTGAATCGTATTTCTTTACATTATATTCTTTATGCATTTGGAATAGTGCAAGTTAATATGGTGAAATGACCTCTAAACAGAGGTAAAAGCAAAAGAGATGAAAGCAAAACCAACCCAAACTGCATTTGCAGTAGCTTTGCTTGCTTTTACTTTCTCCTGGTTTCCTCCTCCTGCTCTCTGGGCAGAGGTTAAGCAAGGTTGGCAAATATGTTTCAGCACAGAATGGAGGTGTTGGCATCGTGGTCCAAAAGCAAAATGCCAGATTTATTTGCTTTCTACTCCCAGCCTCTGTCTTTTTCCAATCCATATCCCAATTTTTAAAATCATCTGAAAATGCAGAGCACTAATTCCTTCAAAATACTGAAAGGATGCTGCAGTTGAATTTCATCTACTTTTCTTGGTCCTGTTTATCAACACATGGATTTTCCTTAAGCCATAGCTAAAGGAAAAGTTCTCTTCTCTCCACATGGCAAAATTTAGCTTCAACCTTCTGTTAATCATGTGTTAAACGTGTTCTATGGATCTGAGATCAGTATTTTTGTCTTGAAAATTAGTTTGAAAAATAGACATTGCCTTTTTACATATATTAAAATAATTTACCTGAGCTGTGTAGCTGACTCTGTCTTATGCAAAATTGGTATTATTTGTAGTAATCAGAGGGTATTAAGATGTATTAACCTTTAATTTTGAGGCTAACTTGAAGACTGGGGGAGAATTTCAGCTGTGTCTTGTTTCTAAGAGGTTAATATAGTGAACTTTGTTTTAGACAGTTCCATTAACTGTTTGTTTGTTAATAACTCTTCCCAGTGGTAGCATTTCTGAATTGCACAGCTGATTTACTGAGTCTTGTTTTGCAGGTACAAAGATTATAGAGAACCCCCCTGGTCTGAGAACAAATATGACATTTCAAAGGATTTCTGGGCTGTCCTAGCAGCAAGATTGGCATTTGTGATAGTTTTCCAGGTAGGTGACACTGCAGGCACTTGGAAATAAGTTATCAGGCCAAAGAAATATCTTCTTTCCCAGTTGTTTCATGGAAAAGCCAAAGAAATTTTCCCATCTTCATCACCCTCTTTGTCCCACCCACACAGGCATTGGCATATCCTCAGTGGAAAAATTCATCCCCAGGGATTTCCTGAACTGGTTTGGTGCAGAACTTAATGACCTTCGAGACCAGCAAAGCACAAGGCTGGTACTAATTAGGTCCCACCAATTTCTCCCACAGGCCATCAACAATTTCTCTGAATCAGCCTAAATCTAATCCAAAATAATTCTTAGAGCTAGCCAAGAAATGAGATTTTCAGAGTTTTCCAAGTTTAATTTGCATCTGAATAAGAAGCCAGAATCTTGTAATCTGTCCTTAAAAGACATTAATTAATCACAAAAGTTATGCTACTTATGGTGACACAAATGTTTTACATCTGCCTTATCTAAATAACTTATTTTGAAATTTCTATTGGGTTTTTTGATTAAAAATTATCTTTTTGGGAAAGACCTCCCTTTCCTTGAATCAAGGTTTTTCCATCAAAAAATTTTAATTGGAATGTATTTTACCAAATTTTACCATTTTACCTCTTGAATTTGCTTCTGCCTTCCTGATGTAGATCTCATGAACCACTCACCAATTGCAAATTCCTTTGGACTTTAAAGTGGCTGCAGTGTCAGGGTGGGTACATAAATGATAGAAGTTTATGCCTGATGGATTTCTCTACTTTTAGCGTGCAAAAAGCAGTTGAGGGGAGTTTGGTCCAGTAGTCCAACTCGAATATTGTTCCCCCTTCATTTTTTCCTTCCTAATTGCTCCAAAATCAGCCCCTTTCCTTTCCCTGCTGCCACCCTTTCATTTGACCCCGCTGACACTTTCTCACAACTTCATTTTCAGAACTTGGTCATGTTCATGAGTGAATTTGTTGACTGGATCATCCCAGACATTCCCAAGGACATTAGCCAGCAGATTCACAAGGAGAAAGTGCTGATGGTGGAGGTCTTCATGAGGGAAGAGCAAGGGAAGCTGCAGATGCTGGAAACCTGGAAAGACAAGGACAAAAAAGGGGAGAACTGCAACAACCACAGCCCCAGGCTCCCCAGGAGCCGCAGTGGGAGCTTGTCCTCCTGCCATTCCTATCCTCTGGACGTTTAGGAGAGGAGGGAGCTGAGTCTGTCGGGGCATTCCAGGGACAAAAGCCACGGCGCCGAGGGCAGGACTCCGGTCATGGACACCCCGGTGTTGAAGGATGTGCTGCCAATTTTCACTCCCATCTTTGTGAGAAATGCCCTTCTTGCAAACACGGAGGACCACGTTCTGTTTCTGACAATGATGGATATTTTTTTTGTCTTTTGTTTTTCTTTTGCACAAGCAGTAATGCAGGGAGTTTTTATATTTCATCCTTAGGTAACACTATTGATGTTGGTGTGCATTAAGAAATGCAGGTACTTATGACAATCTTGCTAGAGATGTTCTCTGAGGATCTGATCTTAGCCTATCAATTAGCTAATGAAATAAAGGTAAATTTGAAGTCATAATGATAATTATGCTAACTTGAACAGTTTTTGGAAACCCAGGTTCGAAGGCCCATGGGGTAACTCGCTAAATGACATGCAAAATCAGTATTCCCTAGTATTCCATAAAGCCCACCAGACTGACTCTCTTCCCAAGGCTGGGCTTAGCTCTGTCAGTCTGAGCTCTGGAGTCCCCCAGCTGTGGGGGGCCCTTGTGGCAGCCTCCTGTGTCCCCAGACCCTCCTGGGGCGCCACTGCCTCCAGAACATCAGCACAGGGAACCTGGGAAATGCTTTCTTGGCAGCAGCAGCAGCAGCAGCACAATTCCAGAGAATTCCAGGTCTCCCAGCAGGTCCATGCTCGTGGAGTGTTTTTTTCAAAGCCCTGAGTTCAAGAGCACACAGAGAGCTCCAGTGACTCTCACTGCCCTGCTCGGACGCTGCTGGTGCCCAGGAAATTCCCTTTTCCACCTTGGTTCAGCACAGCCCTGGCCCAGCCTGGCTTTTCCCTGTAGCCCTCTGGAGCAGGAGAAGGGAGTGTTCCATGGCCAGTTTTCCCCCCAGACTTTTGGCTGGCATTTCCCAGAGGCTGTAAATCCCAAATGTGACCCCACTTAGTGTCTTCAGTCTGCACTGGGGCTACAGGACCAGACCTTCAGTTAGTTACAGGACTTTCCTTTTGTCTTAAAAGCCTCTACCTTTTGTACAAGGAGCTTTTCCCTAAAATATAAGTGGGAAATCCTTACTCACCATGACTAGTTAAATCCCATCAGTACAGTTCCTTTTAAGCATAATTTAGTTTTGCTTTGTCGACCGATAAACTGCACTTCCAAATAATATTGGTGCAATTAACCTGATTTCTTTTATTGCTTTGTCTTGTCCATGGCACTTGCATTAAAAAAATTGAAAAAGAAAATAAAAAGGTAAGATTTCTTTAAAGTCTAACTACTGTATGGTTTGTTACAAAACCAAACTGTTTTCAAGAGAAGTTAGTTATTTCTTTTTTTCTTTCTTTTTGTCTTTGCCAAACTAATTTAAAAATTAAATGCTAGAACTCTAAAAAGAATGCCATATATAGCTTTTGATATATTTATTTGTTTTAAAGTATGTGATAAACTTGATATTTTTCTGTAGTCTGTCCAAAGAAGGTACCAGAAGAGAAACTATGTGGAAGAAAGAAAATGGTATTAACCAAATATTCTTGAAGCTTATTTAAAATATTGATCCAACCAAAGATTTTTATTAATAAAGGGCTTATATTTTGTTAACTCTTGTTTCTGTTGTATTTTGACTTGCAGGAATGTCACTATTTTTAAAATTTGTAACTTATGGTAGCGTGTTGCTGTAGGGCCAAATCCTGCCTGATTTATTCCCACAAAATTGCGATGCCTGGTTAGTAAATGTTTACCAGATCAGGCCCACTGACTGCAATGGGATTGGGAGTGGGGAGAAATCAAGCAGAATTCTGTCCACGTATTTTGTTGAAAACCTGTTCTTCCTCTCATTCCTGGGTAGCCCAAAAGATTCAGGAGAAAGCCAAACTACCTATTCTGAAGAGAAATCGTAGGGATTGTCCTCAAAGGGGATTTAATCTATAAATACTGACCTGAAAGTATTCCCAGCTTAATACTGACATTCCTGTAAATGGTGGAATTATATCCTGAACACATACTTAACTGAACTTTTCATTATTTGCTGAAATCATGGAATAGTAACAGTTGCTTATACTTTCTTTTGTACAGTAAATTGTTTGAAATGGAATTTTGTATATAAAAATCTGTATTACTACTTAGATATCTATAAAATTCTTTCATGAAATCATTTTTTAAGAAAAGCAAATATATACTAAATCTGTTTTATTTTGGTTTTTTTTTCTTTTTTTTTCTTTTTTCTTTGAACACTTATTTGAAATAAACTTAAATATCCAAGAGTTTCTCCTGTGGGACGGGTTCTGTTCCCAACCCTCCTTGTGCTCTGAGTGTACAGACATCTCCCTAAAAATCAGATCTGGTGTTTTAGCTGCTTTAGAGACCCACTTGGAGAGGAGGGAATCCCACCTGAAATCCACCCCCAAGAGCACAAAGGGAGTTTTTTGGCTGCAGAATGGTTCCACTGTGGCTGACTGCCTTTTTTTTTCCTCCCTCTCCCATTTAACTGTTGTGTGAGAAGGCAAAGCCTCCACAAGGAAACCTTCCTTTCCTTGGATGGAAAGTATTAATGCTCCAGGAAATTCAATTCTGAGGTGGGAATTGTGTCCTGAGAGAATGGATACGGACACCAGAAGCAGGTAAACCACAGTCTAGCTGGTAACCATGTGGGGTTGTCAGTTATTAAAGACAAAATAGTATTTATGAGCTCATTAGATAGAAGATAATGCCATCCAGAAGAACTGTGGTACTTTTGCCAAAAGTATTTTCATACTTGGGATTAAAAAAAAAAAAAAAAAAAGGAAAAAAGCTTGCTTTTATCAATAGCAAATTTGAGGCAGGATTGTGCTAGAAAGGATTTACTGTATTACAGGGGGAGAAAAAAGAAACTTCAAACAGGGAAGCAGGGATCTGCAAGTGATCAAAGAATACCTGGACATGCCTTGATGTGACTCACAGCGACCAGGTTTGATGGAAGATAACAAACCAATAATTTTATTTGTGCAAACACAAAGCTGAGTTCTGTGTTGGTATGACACCATGGCCGTGACAAAACCATAAACACAAAACCGTTTCCCAGCCCTGATTTGATCCAAGGAAAAAAAAAATCCCAGACCCAAGGTTTTAAAGTATTAAAGAGGAAATTCATGCCATCCATTTGGTTGGTTGGAGGGTTAGTGAGGGCATCCCAGGAGGAAGCTGCTCCCACCCCAAGGGCTGCCAGTGTGAGTCCGATTCTCCTGGATTTCCATGGCATTGTGTTTCCAAGATACTGCCCTACAAATATTTGGCGGTCTTAAATAGCTTAAGGGTGAATAAGTCTCATTTCTAGTCACATTTCTATTTTTAACCCCCCTCCACGCTCTCCGGTCCTGAGCTGTTAATGATCTTTTTGGCAGTTGTGATTTCCAATAAGAAATAATAATTTATTTTTCATCTTGATACATCCGGAGTCTGACCTCTCCCCAAGTTCCATACATCACTTGAGTACATTTATATTTATATATTTTATATATTGAGAACATTTATATTTTCCTATGAAGTTGTCAGAGTAAACATGTTCTCTTCCTCTTGCCACTGAAAAAAACCCCGTCTTAAAATTTATATGAATTCCATTCAAACTGGTTCAATTCTTTGCACATTCAAGCACTATTTATTCCATAACCAAACACAACATGCCATTTATAGTATAGCAGAGAAAAACCAAAGTTCTTTTTTTAACCTTCTTTTTTTAGCCCAACAGGCCTTTTTGAAGAAAAAACTAAGTCTGAATGTAGCTTGTTTTCAATTTTAACTCTATCCTGAATTTTTAAGGCCATGTCAGCCACCTGAAGCCAAAGAAAATATTTCCATTGATTCCCTTCAGTGTGCTTTGCATGAGGTTAAGCAGCACTTACTGAGTGATTGGTTTCACTTTGGATAAAAGAAAAACTCCTGACAGTTATTGTAGGTTACTTTTCTAACCTTTCAGCTGAAGCTGAAATAAATCGATGCAGACATGTTGTGAGAGCAGTAAAGAGTTGGGTGCTGGTTTCCATGAGGCAAAGGCCTTGGAAAATCCAAGAAAACAGAAGATTTTGAGGTCATAACTTTCATCTGGCTTAGTACGATCTCTGGAAAAAAATTCACGAGTGACCATGAGAAACAAGAATCAAAATACAAAATATTTAGCAGTGTTTGCTCTGAACAAGCTCAAGTAATAAAGTCCATTTTTCAGAGCGAGAGGCACGTGGTTAAGCAATCTTAGAAGAGAAGAAAAGGTCATTCCCAATTTTTACTGATAAATGAAAAAACAGTGGTTATCTCCTCCTGCTGAAACACAAGATGGAGCAAAGGAAAAGGTGCAAAGTAGGGAAGAGAAGAAGAAAACTCTGTGGGTCCTGTGTGGAGAGGGCAGCTGGAACTCTTTGGTCCTGTGGGAGGAACGGAGCTCATGAGCCTGGAATTCCCCTCCATCCTGGCAGCAGCGTATAAATCAGGAGCAGCTCACATTTCTCAATGGATTAATCTGTGAAATAAATCTCCAGGTAAAGAAGGAAGGTAATTGCAAGTAATTAGCCAGCAAGTGGGGAAGCAATAAATCCCAGCAGGCAAAAGATGTGTGTGTGCTCTGTGTGTCTGCAGCCTGGTGGGCTCTGACTCCTGGAACCAGGAGTAGCTGGTATCTTGTTCCTGGAACTATTTGGGCATTTTGTTCTCCTCAGGCACTGCTGGGAGTGGAAAAAGGAGCAGGGAAGGAATGGTGAAACTCCTGCAAGCAAATCAAGGTGAACTTCAGCTCCATCTTCACCCTGTCTTCAAAGAGCAAAAGAAACGAAACTGAGGCAGTTCTGAACTTCTGCTGAACCTCTTCCCTTTTGCCTCTCTGACTTCGACTTCTGAAACCAAGTTCCTGCACCTCTTTGCAATTCTTGCCTTTTGGAGCTGGTGAGCTAAGCTGGTAATCACCCCTGGGACTTCTTGGAGATAAGAAGTGGCAATCAACTAATCAGTGCCAGGTTTAGGTGCTTGGCAAAGATGTGGTGGTACAGGCTCCCTTTCAAAAGCCTCACCCCCAAAAATGGTGAAGAGCAGCAAAGTATGGTTAAATTTGTATTTGAGTGATCAGAGAGGGTGAGCTTGGGGCTGATCTTGTGCTACAAGTAATTTAATTTTGGTTGTATCTATACAAGGAAACAAAAAAGAAAACTCTGTGGCTTTTCTGGCACAAGCTGTGGCTTGTGCGACTTCCTCACTTCTTCTGAAGTATACAGACAGTAAGGGAAAATACATATAAATATAAAAATGCTATATATTGTATTGGATTAATCCAGCCTTCTCTCAGAAAGTCACGCTCCCTTCCCAGACTTTTCATCTCTGGGAACAAATGCAAGAAGTTTCCCACATGTTTGTGTATGGAAATGGACTCATAATTGTGGTTTAGGAGTAGCTGGTATCTGGTTCTGACCAGAGCACTGTGGACTGGCTCAAATTACAGCGTTTCTTCAGAGAGCAGAAAATAATACTTCCTCCCCAAACAATCAAGGGAGAGGGATGATGAAACCAGATTTGCTTTCTTATTTATGATATCTAAATCCCTGTGAGTAACTCACCCAGTCATATCCTGTATCACACAGAACTATTCATGTTTTAAAAGGAAATAACTGGATAATAACTGTGCTGTGTTTGAGCAGACAGGGCACTCCCTCTCTAATCGGAATTGAGTAAAAAACTTGCACCTTCCAACCTCCAGGACAGTGACTCAGATGGAAAATACTGCATTGGCACATCCTGAGAAGAATCAAAATCACAGATATCTAAGGCAATACTTGTTTCTAGGAAACAAACCTCACCTCTAGGCCTGGCATCATCTCAGTCACAGCAGTGAGTTCACAATATCTGAGTTTAACTCAAAAATCAAGTAAGGGTGACCAGGCTCACTAATTTTTTTTATTTATTAAAGCAAAATTTCAGTACCTCTGAGAGACATTTAAATATTTTCTGGTCTCTGAAGAGGCCACTCTGCAGGCTGGATGCAGAGACACGGTCAGGAAAAAGTTTACATTTTTCACCAGGTCCAAAAGCAGCGTCTGTTGGTGCAGAAGAGATTAGAGCTGAATATTCACAGACACAAAAAAAAAAAAAAAGAGAGAAATCCCTGGTGCCATTATTTCAACTGCAATGCTCTGCAGCAGGCAATGGAGTGCTGCTCCTCAGTAAGGAAAGGGGAAGAAAAACTTTCCTTGGGTGGGAGGATGAAGTCTTGTGGCACAGAACTGATTACATGCTTGTAAGAAATACTCCAAAGTGGTGCAAAATGGATCAGTTTTCTGCAAAATAATTAATTTTTGTTATCCTAACCTTTACTTTATAGCTGCTCAGAATATTGCATTTTCTAATACAAAGACGGAGAATGAAGAAAAACACTTCAATTTACAGAAACTAAGTGTTGTTGTGGTAAGTATTTACCTTTTCATGGTTTTATCTGGTTTAGGAACTGGCAATAGAGCAGCTCAGGAGAATAAAGAACGAATTATACATACTCTGCAGAAATTAATCAGTATTAGCTTCTAAGCCTGGCAATCAGAGCTGCTGGATTATTTCCCTGGATGAATGGCAGCTTCCAGTTTGGATCTTAACTTGCTTTTCTTTGCCCTCAGCCAGCCACAGAGCAGGAACTGAGCTGAATAGAAACAGAAAGGGCCCCAAAGAGATGTGATGATCATTCACTGTTATTCAGGGACATTTTGTCATTTCACATTCCTCTGCAAACAACCCTTGCTCTCTGTCTTCTCTGCTCTTCTGTTTTTCCAAGTGCAAAATTGATGTTGCAGAGCTTAAGTAATAAATATGGTTTGGAGGAATGAGACGTGCCGGGCTAACATATACACACAGCTTTATTGACATGTGAAATGTTTGTCTGAATGATTTCATACTTCCATGGCATGATGAAAATTCACTACAAAAATAGGTAAAAAGTCAGAGGTTTTTAGCCGGAGCAAATAAACAAAAGTCTACAATTTACCCTTCCCCTAAAGTTAAACTAACTTCTTCTGCCAACAATAACACAACAGAACTGTATCAACAGAATTATATCAACACTTCTGCTGTTTCAATATTAAGTTCAAGCATCTGTTAACAACTTATTGCTTGTTGTTGTTGTTACTTGGCCAGATCCTTTATCTGTATACAACCTAGTCATGCCAGAGTTCACTCTCTTTTCAGTACTTATTTACTTTTCCCACACTCTGCTTCTAATTTTTTTCTCTCAACCCACAATAATTTGACATTTCTTACAGGCCCTTTTGTCAGGGAGACTTTTCTCCTAAGATCCTCTGTCTCTTCACAAATGAGTTTCTTTATCAGAGCACTTCTTTCTAGACTGGATGTTATAGCAACAGAGCTGACAAAATAATCATGAACAGATCAATTCATTCAGAAAAGAAAATACAGAAACCAGCTTCTCTTTGCTGAAAATGTGCATTTTAGGGTTTTGCAAAAAATGGGTGAGAGGCATTGGATAAATGCATTGAGAAATTTTATGGAAATCAGTTTATTCACCGTGATAGTAAAAAAGCAAGAAAGCAAGCAAACTAAAAACCTCTTGCACCCCAATTCTGCTGGTAGGGAAAAGGGGTTTTTTGGGTTTTTTGTGGGGTTTTTTCTGTGCAAAATCTCCTCTTACCTTGAAGACAGCAAAAAGAAAAGGAAACAAGAGGAGGTATGTTAAAAGAAGTGTACAGTCGACTGAGACTCAAAAGAGAAACAGCTCCTCAGCACTGTCTGAGCCAAGGTGTTTGCCCAACCAGTGCCTCAGAACTGTCAGGATGAGGATTTTAAACCCCCCTGGCTTATCTGCTATCGACCGAGCAGGAAATTCAAGAAATTATCAAAGCTGCTTCACTTAAAAACCCCACAGCTCTTAAACACTCCCATTTCTCTGGACCAGCAGAGCATCAGTTGCCTTGGCTGGAAATAAGAAAGGATTTTCCACACAAACACACCTCTGCCACCCAAAGTTCGGGACAGCCCCACACTTTGCCTTTTTTGAAGTCCTTAAATTGGTGGGGTTTTGACTGAATGTCCTGGTGAGTGACACCTCCGTGAGGGCTCTGCTGGAATTAATCTTTTCACGCTCTCCTTGTCCTGCTCTTCCAGCAAGGACAGCGAAATCTGAAGCACTCCCAGGCTTCGAGCTCCCTCTGCAGCATTTTGCGAGGACTCCTCTTGCCTCGAGAAACCCGAGGTTTGTTTGGTTAGGAACCCGATCATTCACAGCACTTAAATTTCTGGGACGCTTCCATTGAAACCTGAGCTGCTCCAATAAATTATTTCTATTAAGTTTTATTCTGAGGCGGAAGCGCTTACGATCTGTTAGGCTCGCCTAATCCATTCTTTGCCAAAGCCCCAGGAACTGCTTCCAAAGGAAATCACTGGAATAAAGCAAATTGCCAGGGTGTTTTCATCGTGAATGCTCCAAGTGAGGTTCGGACAGAACAAAAGACCCTGCTCAATCACTCTGCCTTCTGCTAGGAGTGAATTTAAAAGCATTTGGGAGTCTTAATTAAATGTTGCTTTCTGTCTTTTAGTTTTACACTTGTTACTAATTCAGACAGCTTTGGAATCACATGAATGTGCAACGTCACTTGCAGGCTCCTCATTACTCCTGCTTCATCAATTAAAGCACACACAGCAAATAAATTTCTCCTATGCTACCCTTTCTGTTAATGTCTTTCCTTGGGTTTAAAGTATATTCAGGGCTGCAAAAAAAATTAAAAATAAAATAAAACAAACCTCTTAAATCCCAGCTCAGATTCACAGTGGCAATTCCTCTCACTTTTTGCTTTACCATGAAACCCTGCAACAATTCCCTCCAGTTTGCTGCATTTAGGGAATAAACAAAAATATCTGGTGGGTTTATCTAAGGAGGGCTTGTGCCTGTGGGAGTTTTAGAAATGTTTTGGGGGTTGGCCTTCATGTTGGAATGTGAGTGGAGACAGAGATGAGGAAGACGATAGTGTTTAAGTCCATTTATCAGTCAGAAATCTTTTTGTGATGAGAGAACATAGGTCTGTGTGTGTGTTGTAAGAATAATAAATTAAAGTGTGCTGGAAACAACTTAGGAATGGCATAGCTTGGGGAATCAACGTGCCAGTGCTCACAGAAGGAACAAGGAAAATCTCTGAACTATCTACATGCGCTGAGAAGAAAAGCCCAACGGGACCTACAAAACAATGGGATGAACTTGATCTTTCCCATTTAAGAAAAGTTCACAACCTTCCACCTTGTGTAAGAGTGGCCTCTAAAACACAGGGACTTAACATTTGCCCTGTTTCTTCCCTTTTAAAGGTCAGGAGGGACTTTGTGTCAGCATTAATCTTGGTGAGGAACAAAGGCAAGGCTGCATGCCCTGTGTTTCCAGGGAAAGGCTGGGGGTCTCTGGAGGCAGCAGGGAGGGTAGAGCCTGCTTCCCTGGGCAGCTGTCAGGCAGGAAAACCATGGGAATGGCATCTCTGTGGGAGCAGGGCTCTGTCGTGGCCTTTCTTGCTCCTGGTGGAGAAAGCCCTTTATAGACTCACAGAACCATTGAACAATTAAGGTTGGAAAAGACTGAGATCACTGAGTCCAGCCATTACCCCAGCACTGCCAAGTCCACCACCATGCCTCAAAGCACCACTCCTGTACATCTTTTAAATCCCTCCAGGGATGGTGCCTCCACCACTTCCCCATGGCAGCCTGTTCCAGTACCTGTCCACCCTTTCAGGGAAGAAATTTCTCCTAATATCCCACCTAAAAATCCCACAGTGATTTTCCTCTTGTCCAGCCCCTTTTCCTTAGGAAAAGAGACCAACCCTCTCCTGTCTACACGCTCGTCTCAGCGAGCTGTGGAGAGCCAGAAAGTGTCCCCTGAGCCTCCCCATCCCCAGGCAGAACCTTTCACCCTTGACCTGCTTTTCTTTCCACCTTCTGGGAAGGAAAAAAAAAAAACAACAAAAATTAACCCTTATGGGGTAGGTGTTCACAACAAGTCCACTAATTCAGTATTAAACAGGGAATTTGCAGTTTCCCCCAACTTCAGGCATAGACTGGTGAGGTCATACCTTGAGTCCTGTGTCCTGGTCCAGGTTCCTCGATTCAGGAAGGACACTGAGGGGCTGGAGAGTGTCCAGGGAAGGGAATGGAGCTGGGGAAGGAGCCCCAGGAGAGGCTGAGGGAGCTGGAAAGGGGCTCAGCCTGGAGAAAAAGAGGCTCAGGGGGGACCTTGTGGCTCTGCACAGCTCCTGACAGGAGGGGACAGCCAGGGGGTCGGGCTCTGCTCCCAGACAAGTGACAGGACAAGAGGACATAGTCCAAGCTGCAGCAGGAGAGGTTTAGGTTGGATATTAGGAGGAATTTCTTTGCAGGAAGGGCAGACATTGCAGACATGGGAATGGCCTGCGCAGAGAGGCGGTGGAGTCACTGCCCCGTAAGTGTTTAACATAAGGCTGGGTGTGGATGTGCTGGATTTGCTGTGCTCTGACTGACACGGTGCTGTTCGGTCACAGATTGGACTCGATAATCTCCGAGGTCTTTCCCAAGCGAATTGATTCTGTGGTTCGGTGATTCTGTGATTTTGTGATTCTGGGATGCTGTGACCTGGGCAGGGCTGAGGCGCTGAACCACCGCGGCTTCTCCTGCAGCCGAGTTCGGCTCCAAGACACGCTCCGCATCCAGCAGCACCAAACAAGCCCGTTCGCCTCAGGAGGGGTNCGCAGGAGGGGTTCGGGTCGGGGTCCCCAAGCCCGGCTGAGGCGGCGGCGGCGGGGGAGCGCAGCCTTCCCCTCAGGGGCGGCGGCGCGGCCGCCATCTTGGGGCGGGCAGTGGCGGGAAAGCCGCCGCCTCACGTGAGTTCCGGGCGCGCGCCGCGGCCATCGCTGTGGGGCCGGGCCGGGTCGGGCCGGGTCGGGTCCGCGCTGCCCCTCCGGTGTCCCCCCGGTGTCCCCCCGGTGTCCCTCAGGTGTCCCCCCGGTGCCTCTCCGTGTTCCTGGAAGTCCCTCTGCGCAAACAGGAATGGATTTCCCCTCCGGAGGACTGGGACAGGCCGACGCAATCCCGCCGGCGCGGGCTGTGCCGGGCGCCGGCGCCCTGGATCCTTTGCGGAGCCTGCTGCACTCCATCTCCGCGGGGCTGTCGGCCAAGGAGCTCTCCGACATGAAGTTCCTCTGCCCCAGTATTGGGAAGAGAAAGCTGGACGCGGTGCAAAGCGGGCAGGAGCTCTTCAGCATCCTGATGGAGCGGCAGGAGATCACGAACGACAACCTGGAGCTGCTGAAGAAGCTGCTGCAGCACATCAAAAGGCGCGATTTGCTGTCAATGGTGGTGCAGTTCGAGGAGGAAGAGCCTCACGACCCTGGTGATCAGCCAGATGAGCATGAAAAATGTAGGTGGATTACACACACACACACATATATATTTGTAGTTTTATATATAGAGTTAGACCTGCGTGTATATCGCTCCCCAGCAACCCCGGTAAATGTGTATACAACGTCTTTTCGGGGCGGCATTCCCCCCCCCCCCCCT
>VXBR01005689.1:85799-98453 GCA_013400215.1 Cisticola juncidis | reverse complement strand
GGCACCCCCCCCCCCCTCTTTTCTATCTTCCTTTTCTTTTGTCTTTTGGGATTGCAAGTCTGTCGGTTGCTTCTCTCTCAGCACGTGCGGTGTAACAAGAGCAGTGGCATTTTGCTGAAATAAAACCAGCAGCTTCTACACATTTTCTTGTGTTTGTTAGTAAATATGTGGCTAACTTGATTCTGCTGTTTCAGGTCTGCTGAAGGCAGCTGTTGCTGTTATCTGTGACAATGTTGGGAGAGACTGGAAGAAGCTGATGCGAGCACTTGGGATGCCAGAGGTGAAGCTGGAGAGGATAGAGGCAGACCATCCATTTAAATTGTATGAACAGCTTTTCCAGGCTCTCCGGGAGTGGCAGAAGTGGAAGGGGAAGGATGCAAAGGTGGCTGACTTGATAAAAGCCCTCCGGGGCTGCAACATGAATTTGGTGGCAGACAAGGTTGAAGAGAAGATCTCACAGGTGACCACTGGACCCAGGTGAAATAAGTGTAAAACTATGAATGCAAAAAGAGTGCCTTCCTCTCTTCTGAACCAAAATAATTATCACTGGTGGCTTCTCATACCATTTATGTGCCTTAATAAGTTCCTTTGTGCTCAGGTGAAAATTGACATGGAAACAGATTCCTTTCAGGAAGTAGTTTGAGGCTTCTTTCAAGGTATTTTCACTTTCACAAGATCTGAACTCTGTTTTATAGAAATTCTCATGCTTTTGTTCTGCCATTCACCTGGAAAGATGTGCTTTACTACAGGCACTTTTTAGATGCATCTCCACTGGAAATACATCCATGGGACACTTCTGAGGCAACCGGAATTTAAAATTCCATGGGGAGGTTGAATTTTTTTTTTAATGGCCTATTATAAATACAGTGTGAAAGGGAGAAGGAGGAAACCTCTCAGCTGGGTGCTGGCTTTTTTTCTGGAGTAGCATAAAATAATATCTTAGGTAATTTGTCAAATATATTTGCTCTCCATGAAAGGATATTAAGACAACTGTAACCTCAGACTGCAGTGCAAGAGGGACATTAATTCAATATTGGAAAAAACATGCCTGGGTTTGGAAATGAAATCAAATGTCTGCACCAGCATCCTGAAGGAAGCATTCTCCTGAAAGTGCCCAAGAGATTGTGTCTCACAGATGTTTACATCTTTACATCCTTGCTCTTTCCTAAGCTGTGAATGCCTTGGGGCTCCTGGCTGGGAATCCTTCCATGACCTGTGTCACAGAGGCTGCTCATGTGTGCTGGAAGGTGGGAGCTCCTGACAGAGGGAACAGGATTCATGAACCTGTGTCAGATTCAGCCCTCAGCTTCCATCTGGAACAAACCTGAGTCAGTGGCCTTCACCTCTGAGCTGAGGCTGGAGGAATTGCACAACTGCACAGTCCAGGACATGCAGGGCTGTAGAGGTCTCAGGGGGGAGAATCCCATGAAATCATTGCTGTAGGATCCTGTGTTTCTGCAAACATCTCCCAAGTGCCTGGCTCGATACTGGAAGAGGTTTTGTTGCTGCTGCACCCGTGAGACTTCCAGCTCTTCCCAAGTTGTTTTTCCGTGGTGCCTTTGCTGTGAAGGCCGGGTGTCAGCACATAACCTGTCACTGCTCTGCACAAACGTCGTGACACTGACAATTTCCAAGTTTTCATTGGTGCTTCTTGCTCAAACAGTGAGGCTTGAATGCTTAACTGTAGTGAGTGGAAACTGCTGTAAGTTGACATATAGAAAAATCATTTATGTCAGGGCTTTTTTCCCTTCAGTGATTCTTCTCTGCATTCCCAGAAGTGCTCAGGGCCAGGCTGGATGGGACTTGGAGCAACCTGGTCGAGTGGAAGGAATCACTGGTTGGAACTGGATGATCTTTTAGGTCCCTCCTTGCCCAAGGCATCCCAGGATTGTGTGCTGATTCTCAGTATCTTTTCCAGTCTGGTATATTAAGTATCAGTGGTTGTATCCAAGCAAAAGAGTTGCCAACCTTTTAGGAAGGCGGAGTTCTCCAAGTTCTTTTTCCATTTACTTCTATCAGTTGTCAATTCCAGGCTCTCCAGGAGGAGATGCTGAGCTTAAGCTGAATGACCAGCTCAGGTGTTTTGGAGATTTGTGTTTCACGGACACCAGGAGTGTCCATTCTGCAATATCTAAAGAAAAGGATTGCTCCAGCAGTTTTTCCTTCCTGCCTCTGAGCACTCCCTGGGAGCGAAGCAGAGGAGTGGAAGTGAGCAGGATGAGTTATGTGAGGGCTCAAACAGCTCTGCAGCAGCTCCAAGTCCAATCTCTCTGCTCAAGGGCTTTTCTTATCCACTTCTAATAAGTCTTCTGCCTCACCAAGGAGGTTTATGTGGAATAGGAAGAGCATACTGCCTACTGCATACAGCCAGGATATTTTAGGAATCAGTTGGAATAACCTGTTGGTTGTAGCTAAGCACTCATCAGCTACAAGAAATGTTCTGTTTCAGGAGGTAAAACTCTCTTGTTTCTTCAGGGATTTTTTACATCTTTTTGCAGTGTCTGAAAGCAATGACCCAGACTACATCAATCCATGCCATACCTGAGGTCTAGTTAAGACTCTTTTTATGAGAGATTAAAGGGTTGTTTATGTGAAACCAAAATCAATTCTAATGAAGGGAACAAAATCTTTTAATTGGGAGGAGGGATAAAGAGTGCCATTTGTAAGGGAATGTTTTCTGATCCAGTGGAGAATGTTCTATTTTCAAATTAAACACCTTGAACTTATATGCAAATTTTTATAACTTGAATTAAGGTTTATATTGTATAATTCTGTGTACATTTCATTAAAAATAATTCCTTAAAAAATAAATGGAACGGGCGTTTTTTCTTGTTTGATGGGATTGCTGTCTGCAGTGAGATCTCTGAGAGAGAGTGGATTTTAAGGACACTTTGAAAGCAAGGAGTGGTGCTAAGCAGGCATTGTGTTACCAGTGCCCTTCTTGGGACATGAAAGACAAAAAGCAAAGTGTTTTGTCCTTGAGTTTCTCACAAGTGCTAAACAGGCTGCACTTTGCCAGCAGCAGCAGCGTTTCAGTGCTGTCACTCAGGGAGGTGTAAGGAAAAAAAGATTCCCTGCCAGCCCTCAGGAGCCTAAACTCAAATCCCAGCGTGCTTGGGAGACAGGCTGCCTGTGGGCAGGCTTCCTTCTCTTCCTCTGCTAGCCATGCTGTGCTAAGGACGTTATATTTGTATCTTGGGTTATGTAATAAAAAAAAAGTATTCTATTTCATCTGTATAAAGTGTCTGGGGGATGGTTTCTTTTTTCCTTTATCTCTTATAACTCCAGGGGGAGGAGGGTGGATGCCTTCTGATAACAGCCCAGCTGTTAAAATCAGATGGGGCACTGTTTTTTATCTCTTTCACCAATTTTGTTCACCCTCCAGAGGATATCTTCTGTTAATGGCCATTAAGGCTCACCAGTGACTGACACATTCCATCATCCCACTGGCAGATCTCCATCCCGTTGGAGATGTTGGGAGGAGCCAACCATTCCTACCCAGATAAAAGTGGGGACACAGGGACCCCAGACATTCCTCTCTTCCATTGGATTCTCAGAGGAAGGCCAGACTCATCTCACCAGCTCTGAATTTATCTACAGGATCATCTCTGCTCCAGCAGAACCACATCTGTCACTTCAGGAGGACTTATTTGGGCTGCTCCCACCACCCTAGCCGAGGGTGTCAGGTCGTATTCCTGACTCTGTCAGGGTTTTCTAGGACTTTTGTTTGTTTGCTTGCTTGTTTGGTTTTTGTATTACTGCGTTTGTATTTTTTAATATTCCTAGTAAAGAACTGTTATTCCTATTCCCATATTTTTGCATGAAAGCTCCAAAGTGCAAAACTGTAATAATTTGGAGGGAGGGGGTTTTATATTCTCCCTTCCAAGGGAAACTCCAGTTTTCCCTGACAGACACCCGTCTTTCCAAACCAAAGCAATTTGTTTTATAATTAATTAAAAGCCTGGCTTCTGGTTTAGCCTAAGCTTGGTCAGGCTTTTAGAGGACTCAGAGTGAATTGACAGGCTTGGGTGCTCTGTGGAGTATCAGCCTGCACTTAAAGCTGTGAATGAATAAGACAAATAACTTAATTGCCCGTTTTATCAAATCCTTTAGGATGCTCTGCAAGAGTATCTGCCTGTGAGGGATTACTCAAACCTTTTTCCTTTTGGTCTCCTGAGAGTAATCTTTCCTCACAGCCTTGAGAAAACAGCACATCAAAACATGTGGAGTGTTTAAAGTGCCATCTCAGGAGAATTCTTGTCTTGGAGGATTGTTTTTCCATGTCACTTCTCAATCCCTTTCAGCACCTGCTTGCCATTGCCTATGATTTTTGCAGATATCAATTATATTCACATATTGAGGTGGTTTTCTTTTTTTAAATTGCATTCTTTTCATTACTGAGTTAAAAGAAGCTTTCTACACCATTAATTAACAATCCTCTTACACAAATTGGTTGTGAACGTTTCAAAGACAATGCTTTCGTTTCCTTCTCTCAATTTTCCACACTCAGGCAGCTGCATTTCCTCCAGCCTTTGTTTCATTCCTAAAATAATTGTCTCCTTTCTGAAATCTAATTGCTTCATTTAATTGTTTAATGCAGAAAGCTTAATAACACAGACTGTGTCTCCGAGCTCTCTCTGGTGCTCAGCATGTTCTTAATTCAGGCTTTTTGGCTGAGTATTTTTCAATTCAAATTTATTTCTAATCACTTCTTCATGAATCACCTTAATATCCTTATGAATATCCTTAAAATGTGTTCCAGCACAAATATTTTTCCAGGTTTTCCTCCCTATTTGGTTTATTGCTTTTCTCTGGCAGTGTTTTGGTGCTCTGATGGAATTGAGAGGAATCAGCTCACTGTTTCAACCATAAAAATAGCAAGTGTGGGGGTGAGCTGAGGGGAAGGGGAAGGAGTTGTGAGTAGAGGTTCAGGAGCTTTTGGAGAATCTGTGTTTCAGTAAAAACTGTCTGAGCTGAGGGTTGCTTCAGAGGAACAGGGCGTGTTGCAATGTGTACTGGGAACTGCAGGTTCAGGGAGAGGAGGAAGCAGGGCTTTCCTCAGCTGCTGGGAAAGGCAGAGTCATGCAGGTCTCTGCGTGGGAATCTGCGGGGAACCAACTCTTAATCATTAAACAGCCCCGTCCACAGCACCATTCCTGCCCCTGCCTCATTCCTGAGGGCATTATACATGCCTCTCTTAAAGCAGGCTGAAGTGAAAACAACAGGCTTGTTCTTGTGAAACGTGATGTAATAGACACCATGAAAATCCCCGGAGTTGGCCATCCTGGTTGGGTTTGAATTCGGTAATTTCTCTGATTTGATCAGTTTGGGGAGCTGGAAGCCTTTACCAAGGGCTCTGTGTGTGCAGTTCCTGCGTGGAGGGCAGCTGAGCTCTCCTTTATTCGGGTTTCTTGTGCTGTGTTGGGGCAGGGCACAGAACTGCAGGCAGCTCTCACAGCCAGCAGCTCTTGTAGCAAAGTGAAGGGGTTTGTGTGGTTCTCTACCCTGTAAAAAATAACAGCTCCAAGGGAGGTCTTGAGGAGTTTCCAGCTCAGTGAAATAAAAAAGTGCCTTTGCTAAGGAAAGCAGCTTAATGTCAACTTTGTATCTCTGCTGAATGCTACAAAAAGCTGTCACACTGGTGGTTTTTATTTACTACATAATGTTCAAGCCTTCAGAGCAGGCACAGGTGCTGTGTGAAATCACCCAGGCATAAAACTGGACCATTCTCATGGGAGAGGTAAGAAACACCCAGCTGGGACATTTGTGGGAGGTGTTTTATTTACAGGTGAGCATGACTTTTATTTACAGGTGAGCATGGAGAACTTGTACAGAAAGCAATCATTTGGCCATTAAAAATGCTCACGATTTTTAATATGCTTTCTCCTCCCTTTCATAGTTCTGCTAATCCTATTGATGACAGCAGGAGTATTAACTTTAAAAAAAAAGATTTGCAGAATTTAATCCGAGCAGTTCTTATTGTCTAACTTGTAAAAGGGTTGTAGCAGCTCTTCTGCAAGCGTACACACCACCTGTGGCAAAAGGGATGAGCAAAGTTTAAATTTCTGTACAAAAATTGGTGATTTTTGTATGCAGACCTGGTACTAGATTTTACAGACAGTGAGCATATAAAGTGTGAGAAAGGTTTGACATAAAAATGAAACTATATAGATATAAAACTGTTCCTGCTATTAATGTCTGTCTGTGTGTGAACTGAGCTAAACCTTATCTTTGTTTCCCTCCAGTCATCTCCCGAGAGGTGCTTTCTGTCACTCCCAGGCATAAGGCCAAATTTTGAACCAGAAATCACTGAGAAAATGTGAATTAAAAGGGTGCAGCACCAGCAGGTCTGTGCCTCGCATCCCACATTATTTAATTTATGTTCTGCTCGGCGTAAGCAGATTTTATTCACAGCCTCTTAGCCATGGAGTCCCTGACGTGGGAATGGCAGGGTAGCCTGAATTCCCCCCAAAGCCACGGTTGCCATGGCAGTCCCAGTGCGGGGCAGTCCACGGGGCATGTGGCTGCTGCCTCCAGCCAGCCCAGCCAGCTGGGAAGCTCCCACTGACTGTAGGATTTGCTGCTCTCCCCACTCTGACCATGCCAGGAACCCAAAATCCCAGGGCAGGAATGGAAATGAAACTTCTTGGCCAATTCCCTCAGTTCCACTTCTCCCTGGAACAAGATGTGTGACACAGCAGGGCTAAATACTAAGAAATAGATGGGTTTTTTTGTCCTCAGCACCAGGGTGTGCTCCCATTTCTGTTTCCAGCTGGAATGGCAAAGCTCCAGCTTGTGCGTGTAGCTGCATGTTTGTGCATGAAGCAGCTAATATATATGCAGATGAATTAAAACTAATTAGAACTAAAGCCAGCAAAGTGCACATTTCTGGCTAACGGCTGCATGCAGCTCTGTTACGTGCCACATAATCAAGTTATTCACTGTGGACCTGCTCATACAATTTTCTGTAGACCATATTCTGCTTTTTACCCAAAAAACTTAGGAAAGAAAAATAAAAAAAAACCCACCCCAACTTCATGTGAAAAAACTCATGTCTGAATATTGAAATCAGAATGTCAAATTCCACATCTGGCCCTGTGAATTTTCAGGGCTATTAAATGTTGCACTCTCTCTTAGAGGACTGTGTTCATAAGGCTTAGCCAGCGTTCCAAATAATCCCTGAGCTCCTCAGCATATGGAACTGATCCTGTGCTCCCTCCAGCCACTGGGGTAACTAAAAGCAGCTGGAGCATGGCACAAGGTAACATAATCATTATTTTCTCCCTAGGAATGTCTCCTCCTTTCACCTAATTTGCCTTAAAGTGGGAATGGATGCTGGAATCTTCAACTCTAGAAGTTCCTGATTGTTCTGTAATCACATCCACTGGGTAAGATGCTGAGCAGTGTGAAAGGACCAGATCATCACAATCCTGTGAACTGAGGTTTACAGAGGTGCCTAGACCAGCAGTCTCAGAGAAGATGCCATCCCACAGAGTTACTTAACCAAATTTAATGTCAACCAACACGTTTGAAAATCCAGAGTTTGCTTCACACACACCTTTCCATTTCCTAGGTTAGTATTTTCACTGGTTTAAGGTTCATTACTATTAGGTTTGATAGAATTTAGGTGGAACTGCCTTTTTTTGAAGGTGATTTCTTTACTAATGGGTGATTCAAATAGGTTTGAGCCAGGTCTTCTGCCAGAAGGGGCCTCACCAGTGAGTCTGATGTCTGTTCCTTGGGTCTAACTCGTGGGGAGCTCAATTTGTTTTGTGAGGGCTGAGAAGTTCCCACAGGCTAATTCAGAGGAATTATAGAGAGATCAGATCCCAGTTTCTTTTATTTAAAGGATACCTGGAGCGCCCCACAGGCTTGTCCCATTTTCTCCTTTAAAAGGTTACTGTCATCCCTTATCTCCTTCCCACAAACTCATCCCCCAACTCATCATTAAATGCTGAATAATTCCTCAGGCCTGAGGGAGGACAAACACTTGTTTTCCTGGTGGTTTGAAGAGGACTCTGACAGTTCTGGAATCCCCTGGCTATCCAGACAGCCTGTTCCTGTGGTTTTTAATGGATTCAAATGGGCTACGACACCCTCAGCTAGGGAAAAATGGGCACGGGTGGAATTGCCAGGGTACCTGTATGCAGGTCAGGGAGTATCCTGGTTTTGCAACATTATCATGTCAGATGTCACAGCTTCCTGGTTTGGTTATTGTTATTTTTTTCCCATGCAAAGAGGAGGAATGGGGGAGCTGCAGGCCACAGGGAGCTGCCAGCTTCTCTGGGCCGTGTATTTTGGTACTACAAAGGTGGCATTATTAAAGGCAGACAAAAAAAGCCTGTAAATCATGCAGCCAAAGTGAACCCTAGGAGCTGGAAAAACCTTTCCTTTGTGCACTTGGAAACCTTGCTATGACCTAGCTGGTGTCTGGATACAGAGGCTTTTCTGCAGCATTTTGGCTGTGACTGAGACATGCTATCTCCATGCAAACTGTGAGTCAGGAACCGTCCCCGTTGCTGTTACTAAACATTCTGACCTTGACAGGATAAAACAACCCAATCCAGCAAAGCATTGCTGAATTTGACAGATAAAAATTTAAATTATCACGGTTTTAGCTGGCATAAAATTTGATGATTCTGTTTACACCAAAAATCTAGTACGGTGGAACTTTTTCTTGTATCACTTATGCCTGAAAATTGCTTTATTTGCTGAATATCCACGGGCATGTGGCAGGCAAATGCTGAATATTCATGCAAGGAACCTCACTGTTTGTACATGGCTTAAAGATAGATTAAAATCAAACTGGTGCCATGTTATTTGGGTGAAAGGAAACTGCACTTGTAATTACAGGAGAGAAAGAAAGTATTAGGCATGAAAATTACGTGTCTCCCAAGTCCTGATATGCTTGTGTGTGTGTGTATCCACATATTTGTGTGTGTGTACAGTGTGTGTTTCCATATGCACACACGCCCTTCAGTAAAGTTATTTGATATAATCTGGAAAACAAGATTTTCCTGACAGGGCTATTTCTCAATACTCCTTCTCCAGCTTCTGTCTGTCCCTTATATGCTCTGTACTGTGTCTGTAAGGAAATAGATCCCTATGGCAATCTCCAAGAGCAGCCTAATTCTGTTGGAAGCAAAGTGTTGGTATTTCTGGGCCAGCTCATTAACAAGAAGTACAAATTCAGAGCCAGCTGCTGCATCTCCAGGATCAGCCAGAGCAGGAGTGATTTTGAGCAATTGTTTTATTCTCACAAGTTAAATGCAAGAATTGGCTTAATTCCTGGTGTACACTGGAGCAGTTTCTGTGATTTTCAGCATTTTCTTTCAGTCTGGAGTTTTGGGTCAATACAAAACCCATGATGCTGAAATTAACCTTCTGTTCTCTTTTGCAGGCAGCAGCTGGAGACATCGAAGAAATCATCTAACAGAAAAAATTTAGAAATTATATGTGGCCAAAGTAAAAGGGAGAGTCCTTCTGTCACTCTGCTTGTGCTTTTCCAGTGCCCTAAATGATCCCAGCACCAGGCAGGCGAGTCCCTGCCACTCCAGCCTTTGGTTTCACAGGTAGAAAGTACAAAGGGCAAGTCGGTGCCAAGTTCCTCGATGGCTTTTGTGGCTCGGGCAGCACTTCACCAGACTGAAACTGCCTGATTAATCTCACCTTGGCTAGACTTAATATTTCCCATTTGTGCATAAAGAAATGCTAATGATTCCTGGAAGTTTTAGGCATTGTTATTTAAAGTCGTTTGAGAGACAAAGGGGAGGTGTTGTTTGCGTTTGGGGGAGGACCTGAGCTTTGTTTGGCGTGCTGGATGATTGATTGTAGCAGGAAATGAAAAGGTGAGGAGTGTTCCTGCAGCTCTTTGTGCAAAAGCCTGTGTGTGTTGAGGGAGTTTAACTCGCAGGCCTAAGCTAGAACCAGGTCGTGAGTCAATATTTCTGTTGACTCTTTTAGATGTGGATTGCAATGCAAACAGATGGTGTGGGCAAAGGGTCCTTAATATGAACTGTGTTCAGGAGAACAGGGAATTCAGCCTCGGAATAAATCAGTTCCCCTGCTTGTTGCAGCACAGATGAACAATATCAGGGCTGCTGGTTTCTTCTGTTGTGAGTTATTCCCTTTTATATCTTACATCTGTTATTCTCACTTCATTTAAGGATTAGTGTAAGACAATGGCAAGGTTTGTTCACCTTCCTAGAAATGATGATTCCTGACCAAGAGCAGGGAGAGGACAACCTTTAATACCTTTTTTCTCTTTTTTTTTTTTTTTCCCAAGTTAGATGCCATGTCACCTTACCTTCAGCAGCTACATAGTAAATGACTTTTTATTTAGCAACAGCCGGCCTTAATTAGCTGTAATTTGACAAAAGCTGTGTAAATAGCTCTGTGCAAAGGAACAAGGGCATTCAGGCAAAGACAAAAAGGGAAAAGGAACATTTGAGTGACCAGGAGTGTTATCTGGAACAAGGCAGGGACAAACCTTTTGTTGGTAGCTGAGCTAAAAGATGACACGTGGAGACCTCAAAGGCAGCTGAGGACACACTGGATGAAACCTCAGGTGCAGATAAAGACACTCCTGCAAGGAGCCTGAACTCGGAGTGACCCACAGGGGTGGGCTGAGCAGCACAAGGTGCACACACAAAGCCTGGTTCCAGCTGGAGGGGACAGGATGAGCTGACCATAAATTTTACAGAGGGGATTTCTTTTGTAGAGGAAAGGTAAGTTGGACCAGACTAGCAACAGACACTCTGCCAGCCAAGAAGGGATGCAAGGCTTCACTGTGCTTTTATTTATTATTAAAATAACAGATGCTTCCATAAGGACTTGAGCACCCTTAAAATATTAATCTCAAAACTAAAGGATATCATGGCAGCACTAAAATTAAAATTTCAGACAGGATTCCTAAAACTGTCTTCCTTTAGGGCACTGTGAGTCCAGCAGTAGGGATAACCCATAGGAGCAAGGCAGTGCAAGGGCAGCTCCTGCTCCTTTGCATTAGGGAGGATCCTGCCCTCTCCATGAGGATCTCCTCTCCTCAGCATGTCCCACCCAGACTGTGTGCTCTGAGTTTCTGGATTTGCAGGGAATTTGCTCAAACTTATGGTGTTTTCCTCAAAAGCCAAGGGTGAGACCACTCACAACACAGGGATGATACTGGGTAAGGACAGGCCAGTAGAGAAGCAGGTGGGTAAGGAGTTCACTTAAAAAGAAGCCCCATTTTCTATATTTCCATTATTTTTCTTGGTGCTTATTTCAGGTCAACTTGAGCACTGTTCCCAAAGATCTTGTGTTTTTCACCTCTGGCAAATGTTCTTTTGCTGCTGATTTTTCTGAAATATTGTCTTTTTTTTTCCCTGAAGGTTTTTCTGTGACTCTGATTGCTTTTAAATGTCACTCTGCTGCTCGAGGCTGCTGCTAGGTGGTCTGAGCTGAATGGTTGCCATTAGCTGGCTTATACCTGTACTCATTTTCCATGTCAGATCCTGACCTAGTAACCCTCTTCTCCAAATGCCAAAGGTGAGATTTAGTCTGAAATGACCTGGTTGTCTAGGCAGAACTGCCACTAGTCAGAACAGGAAATAATACTGGGAACTGAACTTCATCTGCACTTTAAGACACCATATTATTGGCAGACAGTTTCATCTGAGCCTTAAGTTGGCCTTGAAACTGGAGATTTTTTTGCCAAACACAGTGTTGCCATTGCAAATTCCATAGTTTTTATAATTTTTATCTGTTACAGATGGCTTTATGACTTCATTTCAAGGCCCTCTTTGTTTCTAGTCACCATCTCAGCCAAATGAATATTCCTAGTAAATACTGTGAAGACAGTGGAGAATTCTGAAATGGTGAAAATAAACACTTTAACTCATGCATGAGCTGGTGATTCACTGAAAATGTTATTTGCATTTTCATTTGCCTGGAAGCTGAAGCTGGTTGCTTCAGCCTTGTCACATGCATATGATTTGGGACTAATACCTTCCCAACATTATTATCTTCACACACACAGGTGAATGCTTCAATTCAGGGTGCATCTGAATAATGAAGGTGGTGATTGCTGCAAACAATTTCATGTGTGCAGTGTGCATGTAATGAAAGGTGTGTTATCACTTGAAATCTAGTCAGGTAAGGATTAAAAATAGGCTGAAGTGCTATTTGAGGTCTCTCTATTTTTCAAATGCTTTTATCTATTTTACTACTGTATGAAGGATTAATAGTAGAAGACACTGAGTACACAGAAATTGTGGTACCCTTTGCTTAGTGCCTACTCCAAAGCCACTTGAAACAGCAGGAGCCTTTGCACAGCAGACAAAGCAGAAAAAAAATCCTATTTTTTTCCCTCTAACACTGATTCACAGGAACAGAAGTGTTGCTTCACATGGAAATCCTTGATGTTTCCCTGCAGTTGGACTATTTATGAAGTTTATTAAATACATTATTAAAATAAGACATTTTTTTTATTTTTCTCTCCCTAGGTCTCAAAGCATTCTAAAAGCTGAAGCTTCAATATTGAAGTGATCCAGGTAGAATCCAATTGTTCTAAGGAGTGGAGAGGAGAGGAGAGGAGAGGAGAGGAGAGGGTGTCATTTGGGAGACTCGGTTGTGAGCCTGGGCTTGGCTCCCTCGGTGACCTCTGCACAAACCTCT
>VXBR01005689.1:66817-80946 GCA_013400215.1 Cisticola juncidis | reverse complement strand
CCCGGAGCTGCCGCGTCCTTTCTTTCCCCGCTCCCGGGTGCGGAGCATCGTCTGCGGGACTGGTGCGGGGGAAACAACAGGTCTCGCTCCCTGCTCCCTTCCGAAGCGACGCCGGCGCCTTGCTCTTGGGATTATAAATGTTTGAACGAAGGCCCAGGGAACTGGAAGGAGAGCTTCCCGTTGGAATTAGTGGAAGAGAAAAGAAAGGAGGCTTTTCCAAATCCTCCGCAAGAAAGCTCGTGCTGTTCTCCGCTGCTGTCCGTACTGTGTTTAATAATGCGATTGTGACCTGAGTGGAATTTATGAGCGGTGAACTATTGAAGCTTGTTGCACCTCTGCATCGGACTACATTTGGTTTTTTGTTTTTTTTTTTCGTCAGCACATGATTCCTCCATCCCAGCTGTTGCAGGACCTATGGGCCAGTAATAAAGGGATGGGAAGCTGAGATAGTTTATTTTCACATTCTTCTGTGCCGGGGACTTGGCGAGTTAGCTGAAGCTGCTGCTTTTTACTGGATCTGCTCTTTCCTCGGCGGGTTTGTTTCATTATTTGTTTTTTTTCCACGTGTTTCCATTAAACAGCCATTGGGCTGGAGCTGGATGGGTGCTTTGCAATCCAAAAGGTTTTGGGGGTTAACAGAGAACTGCTAAAACAGAGAAGAACTGGTGCTGCAGGAAACCTGGAGCCTGCTTACCGAGCCTTTTCGTTTTATTGAGCAAGGTAAATAACGTAGTGGTGAAAATTCAGGGCTTATCGTAATCATGCATGAAAACGTTACAGAGCACTTCAAGGGATTTCACACTCCAATCCTTTCAAGGGATTGAGAGGGCCCACAGTAAGACTCGGAATGAATTGTACCTTTAAAATTTTCGGATGTGAGTGTGCGATTTAAGGCTGAGAACAAAGTTTGTGGTACCTGAGAGGTTGAGGGAGATAGTTTTCATTATTTTGCCTTAAGTTCTTGCAGGTTTGTGCTTTTGAGAGAGGTTGCCTGAAGAACTTTTTTGGTGTTTCAGTGCACAGGAATTACACGAGTGGGGTTTTTCATGGCTTTTAAAACCTTGATGCCTTAGCTGTGGTAGGGTTTCTCAAAGGTGCTCCCCGTTTACAGTGTGCTCACTTCCAGTAGTGCCCTGCTCCCATTTGCATTGTTAACTGTGTTCATCCTCTGCCTTTAATTATTTTTGATTACCTTTGTTTTTGCTGTCCTCATTGACAGCTGCTACTGGTTCATAATGATTTCTTTTTGTTTTTTATCTTCCTTTACGTGTTTTTATCTCCCGAAATGGACTGTTTGGATTTGTCACTCATTTACAATGCATCACTTTCACCACCATAAACCTTCTACAGCCAAGACGAGCTCGAAGTACTGTTGTAGATAAAATCTTTGTACATTTGAAGCATTGGAAGAAGCAGATTATGATTCCCAAAATGTGCAGTGTAATCAGTTAGTGGGTGAAGTGTGTAATTTTTGGTGTCAGGCTGCATGCCTTATCTTTGTTTTTTCTAAACCATCTCGGCAGCAGTTTACTCCTCACAAAAACATAAATCCATTAAAATGAGGTCACAGTTTGAGACGTAGCTGCAAAAATCTGGTTTTGCAAGAAGTCACGGGATTCTCATTACGAAGCCAAGCCTTGATTAAGTTGACCGTGTACCTTTTCTCCTCTCTTAATGAAACAGTGGCAAACACCAAGGTGCTGGCAGCCTTTGCTGATATGGGGAGAGCTAAGTGGGTGTTATGGGCAGCACTCAGAGTTCCTCTTTAGATTTGTTTGACCGAATTCTCTGGCCTTTTGTCGCGTCTGCTTTTGTTCCAAGATGATGTGTGAGGTGATGCCAACCATCAGCGAGGCCGAGATTCCCGCCGGGGGAAATGGAGGCCACGGTTCAGGTTCCCCGCTGCAGTCGGACGCCGATTCCCACTTCGAGCAGTTGATGGTGTCCATGCTGGAGGAACGGGATCGCCTGCTGGAAACGCTGCGAGAAACTCAGGAGACGCTGGCGCTCACCCAGGGCAAGCTGCATGAGGTTGGCCATGAGAGGGATTCCTTGCAGAGGCAGCTCAATACTGCGCTTCCACAGGTATGGACCTTTGGGAAGGAAGGGGTTTTTCAATGGTTTTTGTGTTGTTTGTGGTGTGTTGCCGGCTTTTTGTGCGTTTGGTTTACTGAAGGGTCAGGTTGTGTTAAGGGGAGATGAATCTATCCTGAAGGATCGCTTGGTGATTGCTTATTTTGAGAAAGATGCAAAAGCAAGGAAAGCAGGGAAGAGCAGCTCTTTCTCTCCAGTCTGCTTTCCCAGTTTCTGGAATTTCCTTGGCTTAGCATAAATGTGGAACGGTATCTATCTCCTTTTGTGTAATAGAACTTGATGGACATTTTTCTGCAACTAGTACTTTTAAAGTGCTATTTCTTCATGTACTTCAGAATTAAGACCCAGTCTAGTGGGATGTGTCCCTGCCCGTGGCAGGGCGTTGGAACTGGATGGTCTTTATGGTCCCTCCCAAACCATTTGGGGATTTTGTGGATTCCATACAGACCACTCTGACACTATTACAGACTTTGGCTTAAAAACTTGAAAACTGCTACCTTGTGAGTGCATGCTGAGTTGTCACGGCAGTATAGAAATCTGAGTGTTTTGTTTAACCTGTTTAGTTACTTTTGAAAAGTTTGGAGTTGGTTGTTTGAGTTGGTTTTTTGGTTTTTTTTTTTTGGTCCAGCTAGGAGTTCCTAAGTAGTGCCTTGTGGAGGATGCACGTGGCCTGCAGTGCTAGGTTTGTTATGTAAGGGGCACAGTTAGGAAAGGTGATTGGTGTCTGCAGAACTCTTTGGGCTTTATCCATTCGAGTTAAAAGTAATACAGGTGGACTTTGAACGTGTTGAGAAGCATTTGGTTCCAGGCAAAGCAGGGGCTGCTTTCAGGTGCTGGTTAACTGTTGTTTTTCTGGTGGTTATCCTAAACGTGGCACAATGATGCTGGGACTTGTACAAATGTTCCTATATCCTGAAATATTGTAGTTACTGTTTATACCCTGTCAAACAGTGGTGTTAAATCCTTCTGTTTCACTGCTCTCATTATATTGCAATCACTGTATGACTCTCTGTGGTAATTGGTGCTGGTAATTACTGAGGGATAGAAAGAAAAATGTTACACATGTTAATCTAGTTCTGTTACAGTGATGAAAATCAGACAGGAGACGTTTCCAACCTTTGCTGCTGCCCGTGTTAAATCATGTGCTGCAGGCAAAAATCGTTCTTTGGTTTTTTTGTTGTAATAATTGTGGCTTCTCCTCATCCTCTGTGTCAGGTCTGCTACATCAGTGGATGCCATTAACCACTTGCATGACCTGCACAGTGTTAGACCTGAGTTGGTGGCTGAGCAGAATCATCCCAGCTCTCAACTCTGCTGTTCCCCTTTTTCCTTTTCAGTTCTCAGCTTTCCTTCCTAAATCTAGAAGGCTACTTGCATGTCAGCATCACTTTCTAAACATTTCTGAAAGATTAATAAACAGTTCCCCTTTTCAAGAATGCCATAATTGCATGGTTTCATGTGAAATCTGTTGCAAAAGCAAGTCAGTTGAGGGAGAAACTTTACTGCAATTTTATATAAACATACAGCAGTGTATGGATTTTAGTAGATTGCTGTTAGAAAATACTGTTTTGGTGCTGTGGAATTGCCATTTTTGTCCTCAGTGGTTCTTAGCTCAAGTGATTGTGGTGGTTTCAAAAATCAGAAATATTTTCATTGTTGTTGCTACATCAGAATTAACTTCTGTATTGGGCAGGTTTTTTTGTTGTTATGGTAGAATCAGTTTCTTCATAGGTGTAAGTTTTTGATGAGGTGAAAGAATTCTTTTTTAAATTCTAGCATGTGTTCACTGTGAGAACTTTATAGTGAATAATACTGGAAAGTATTCCAACTTTTTTGTTAATTTTTTCAAGCTGAGCATTCTTTTGAACTACTGCCTCAAGTGACCCCTTGTTTAGCTGTGGATTTCAAGGAGGGTAAAGTCAGGATATCTTTAAATTTAATAAAATAGTAACTGTGTTATATATTTTCAGCAAAGAAGAGATAGTAACATAGATTTTACATTTTTTGTCTTAGTTTCTTCTCAGTTTAGTAGATCTGCAAGGTTAATTTAATTGTACAAAGACTGGTGTAATTTCATGAGTTACTAAATCATTCTGTAACCAATTATTTCCTTCTCAGACTTGGCTTGTAACAAGTCTTTGTAGCTGATTTCAGAGTACTTTATCTTAACAGGTATTGAATTGTTTGTATGTGTACTTGTGGTGTTTTAGATCTTTAGCTGAACCAGCCAGTTTTAGACCATTCTGTATAAAAACAGGAATGCCAGATGGATTCCTTCTGTACCAGAATCACTCCTCTGGTTTTGTTATGAAGACACTCAGTTTCTGATGGCATCCCTGTGCTTAATTCCTTTCATTCACTGACTTCTCTGTGTATAAGAAAGAAGCTGACACTGGTGTGTATACAGTTAATTTCCAAATGGGAAATCAGTGTTTGCACCTCTTAGATTGTAGAAGTAAATGCAGTTTTTCCTGCAGCAGTGATGCAGATTTTGGGGCCACAGGGAAGCCCACACTTAGTGTGGTGGGCAGCTGGGAATTTAAGGCATCAGTTCTAGCTCCATAAACCTGGGACAGCTATTTAGAATAAGACAGCTTTTTGGATTTCTAATTCACTGAGAGGAGAGTTTTTCATCTTATACATATGTGCTTTATCTGTTACATTTACTCAAAGTAAAGCTGAGTTTTTCTGAGTTTTTAGTGTGGACAGCTGGGAGTGAAATACATCACCACTGCCTTGATAAAATAACTGAATTCTTGGCAATGCTCTTTGTTTTCTGGGAGTTTCCTTCTATTACAGATTACCCCAGTCAAACTGGACTCTGACCTTGGAGAATGAGCTTGAAGAAATCAAAGTGCTGTGCTAGAATTTAGTTTTTATTCTTTCTAGAATTTTTCACAGAGGAAAAAAGAGCATTAACTTGTTACTTGAAGAGCTTTATAACATGAACACATTCAGTTATGATTCTAATTGTGGCCTTAGTGGATTTAATTATGCCCTTTAAGTGCCTTTCAGAGTGCATGCTACAAAATTTGAGATTTGTGTGCTTCAAATTTATAAACTAACCTATAAAATTGTTTTTAAAGGTTAAATTTTGAACCCCAGGTAGGTGAGGCCCAAGTTACTGCAGTTCTTGCTATTAAAATGTTTTGCAGGCCAGAGTTCCTTTTGCTGATAGAATTTCATGTAGATGTTTTCTGTAAATGAGAACAGGACGCTTGTTTTGGATGGTGAAGAGTAGAATTTAACCTCCTGGTGCCTATGACAAATAAAAGCACAGTCGGTGAATTCACAGCAGTTGTTCTTATCAGGATGAAAATTTTAATATGTATGTTAATTTTATAAATTATACAATACAAATACAATACAAATGTGATGCAATACATATTATGATCCATCTTAATCTTGCACGTCTGATCTTTTGGTCTTAAACTTATCATGCCTTTTTTTTTTTTCTGTACAAGGTCAGCAAAATAGAAGGTTGAAGTAACAGTTGTTTTCTGTCCATAGTAAATATTTTATCAGTACTTCAAACTTGAGTTAAAAATGGTGTGTGTCAGTTCATATTGGTATTCAGTGAGGTTCAGGTGTGTCCCTGTAGAGTGATGTTCCTCCGACAATCTCAGAAATACTCAGTGCCTCACATGGAAGAAATATCAAACACCTGAGACTGCCCTGGCATTGTTTTGAAATGATGGACTCCAGGATCTCATTGCCATTTTATGAGTAGTGGTATTTGGATTTCCTCCAGACAAGTTTTGAGTAATACAGGATGTCATAGATGTAGAAATGAGGTTTTGAATTGTACCTAATGTGAAGAACACGGTGGCAGAAAACCCATTAAGGAGAAGCTGTGCCAGACTGTGCAGCAGCTGGAATTTCCTCAGCACTTTCCTCAGAAGTGCAGCATTCCCAGATGTTGAGCCCCGAGGTGCCACAGCAGCAGCTGAATTCTCAGTAAGAGCCACTGATCTCAGCAGAGGGCCCAGGAATCCTGGAGGTGCCCAAGGCTTTCACTGGGGTGTCAGGGCAGGCACATCCTGCCCTGCTCCCACCCTGTTCTGACAGCAGAGATGAGCAGGACTCTTCCTGTTGCGGTTTCATTGTATGTTCACTTCCAGTTGCCAAATCTTACTTGGCTCTTGCTGTTAGTAAAGTGCTGAACTGATTTGGCTTTACACTTAAGTCAGACAGAGATAGGAGTTAACATTCAGAATTCTTCACTGATTATCAATAAACCGCAGCTTCCCTAACATTTCTTTCTTTTCAAGACAAAGAAACAGACACCTTCTGCTCCAAACCTTCAAAATATGAATTTATCTGAAATAATCCTCTATGTTTGGGCAAAAAGGAGCAGCTACACTGAAATAAAGCAGTAGAGTATATTGAGCACTGAGTGTCCAGTACTGATTCTGTCTTCTTGGTTTCCCATGTGGATATGTTTGGGTTTGTTTATTGAAACATCCCACCCCTGCCCAGCAGACATCTGTTTGCCTATTGTTAGCAACTTGCTGTTTGTACTGTGCTTTTAATTTAAGATTTGCTTGATTATAAATAGACATTTTAGCTAGATTAAATTTGGAGTTCATTTCGAGTCTCCTTGTATTTGAGGGTGAATTTTACTGCTGTTAAATTTGGGGTGAAATTTGCTACTGTTTTACTGCTGAATGATGTCCTTGGATAAGCAGATTTGGTGAAGTCTGAAACTACTGTTTTTATTTCCCTTCGTTTATCTGTAGGAAGAATGTTTTGGTGACTGCACAGAAATGCTTTTTATTTGTTTTTGGTAGGGATGAGGCCCTCAAACAGGAGCTGGTGATTATTTTTCCCTACTCTTGTGCTGCTGTGGACAGATGTCTGACTGTGGGTTTATTAATGCCTGGGGTGCTCTAGTCCAACTTGCAGCCTAAAAACTGGTTGCAGGTGAAAATGAGGTGAAAAGAGTTATAATCAAAACAAAGTATTTAAAATATATATTTAGAACCAGGTGAACATCACATGTATACTCTCATCAGTGCTACCTTGCCTGCAGCCTCTGGTACAACAGGTGATGTCTTTTGGTACTTACAGAATTCTTCCTCTGTTACCTTTTATTTTTTTCCTCCTTTCTTTTCTACACTGTAACTAAAAAGCGCTTTGAAGATGTTTAGTTTCAAAACTTGGAGATTCAGTGTGGCTGTATAAGTGCAATTCCAGAAAAAAAAAATCAAACCCCTTGTCTTTTTTTCTTAATGATAAATATGAATTAAGAACCCAATTCCCTCCCCCTTACAAATTCTTAGTGTTTTAGTGTCCACTGGCCTGAGACTTTGTTCCATCTTTTCTGTAATATATTTAGGAGGGTTTGTTTTTATTCACTGTAGGCTTTGATCATAGAATTAGGAGGACACATTGTGTTTTAATATATGCAGGCCCCTTATAGTCAAGAGTGTTGTCAGAGACCTTGAATTTTTGCAAAGAACGTTTAAGTGCCTGTTAGTAATTTTTTTTCCCTTTCCCTGAGTCAGCATTGCATCTCAGAACTAGATGAAAATACTTCACAATTGAATTTGGGGGATTTATTTTTTAGCTTTCCATTTTTAAAGGAATATGACAGAGATCTTTGTGTAAGCTGCTTGTGGCAATTTAGGCAGCTTAAGTCACTTGAAGTCTAAGGCTGCCTGGTGTCTGTTGACATATATTAGAAAATACTCACTATAATCTCTTGTACATATACATCTCAAGCTGCAAATACTGAGAAGAGATGAATTTGTGTTGTGTGTGTCAGGTAATCTGGATGCTCATAACTTTCCGAGTGTCTTTTTTTTTTGTAATCCTGCCTGTGGGTTCCCCAAGTATAAATGTAATGCAATTCTTGCCAGGAAAAATGTTTTCACATTCTCTGGGCTGAAAGAAGAATTATTGTTTTGCTGCTGAATGGAGTGAATTTTTTATTCAACTCGACTTTTTCACAGAGGCACAGGGAAATAATGCTTGCACATTTTGAAAACTCCAGATGATTGTGTAGGGAGGTGGATCTGTATCTGTAGGTCACTTGAGGAGATTGCTCTGGGAGTTTGGATATTTATTTATTTGGATATTGGAGGAGTGTGATTACAAGTTAGAGTTAGTGCTCACTTTCATTCTGATGTGTTGTTTTCCTCTAAGCTGATGTGAGCAGTTGGTTCCCTTGGTTTTTTGCTCATGACCTTTATCTGTTTCAGACTTGACCTTTGTTTTCACGTGAGCTCTGCTGAAAATCAGCTCCTTCTCTCCTGATCAGCCTGACAAGGCTCTGAGCCTGTTCTGCAGTGGCTGGAGCTGCAGCATCTTTCAAAAGAGAAGCTTTGGTGCTTCATCTTCTCTTCTGCTGTTCCACAGTGGCCTTGAACTTTGCTCATATGTTGTGTTTTTTGGGGATGGTAATGGAGATCTTAACAGAAATAGAATTTGGGCTGGATCCGAAATCTGCCATGGCTATTGATGGATACATACGAGTGAGAACAGTCAATATATTCCTGTAATTCATCTGTCTTCTGGTGATGTTTCCAGAAAGATAAATATCTAAAATTAGTCATTGGTTTTACAAATTCTGTGAAGTTCAAGGTTCAAGTCCAGGCTGGATGGAGCTCTGAGCAGTCTGGTCTAGTGGAAGGTGTCCCTGCCTGTGGCAGAGATGAACATGAAGGTCCCTTCCAGCCCAGACTGTTCTAGGATCCTGTGATTCCTTAATGAAAAGATCCTTACACAAACAGTATTGAGCATTATCAGGTATCTTCAGGACAGATTTTAAATGAGGACTTGTTTCAAGGGCCACTTGGAGAAAAGCTTGAAAAATTTGATTGGTGACTTTTAGAGTTTTGTTAAGGACAAAAATACCCTTCTCTGTAGAAAATAAGCATTATTCTTTGCTGTGATAGGGAAATGGGCAGCTCTAGATTTTATTTTTTAACTCAATTATTATTTTTTTCCTTTCTGCTTTTTTCCTCTCTGTAGAACATTAGTCTCTCTTTGGGTATGGTGTGAGCCATGCTGTGTTTTGATTTACTCCTATTGCCAGCACATAGTAGAGTTAGGTATCCAATGTAGAGAAATATTCTAAAGCACTCAGTGCTTGCTTATTTTGTTTTTCCTGCCTCTCACAGAAATGCATATAAAATTTGGTTCTATACACTTAAAACATTGCTTTTAGAGGCATGTTTACCTTTTATATAGAATGGCAGGGTAGATTATCTGGTAAAAATTAATAAAGCATGGAGATTGTTCAACACTGGACTGTTGAGAGAAGTGAGATTTTTCTTTTCCCACCTCAAATTTACAGAACAGTGCACAGTTTAAGGATTTAATTACATAAGCCTATGGAGCTGAGTAATTTACGTAGTTAAAAAAGCCAAACAAAACAAAGCCACCATAAGATGTGCAGTTCACACAAAGAATTTCTGTGTAGGCCTGTACAAAGTTGAGACTGCCTTGATGTATGGTTGAAAGGTCCCTGAATGTTCACGTCAAGAAACTGCCTTGCAGTTGATAAAGTCTATTGATCATTGTCTTCAACACTGACAGTGTCCAGTCCTCAGAAGTGGGGTTTGTTTTGAGTTACTTCAAAAGGAATTTTGGCCACCAAAATCCTTGGTGTGAAAGCTAAACCGTCTTGAATGTGGAGAGGGCTCACTCAATAAAGAGGATCATAAATTCCTGGGTTTTTTTTATGGTTATCTCCATAAGTAGTGAGCACTTTTATTAAACTACTTGTGAATTTCCAAGCACAGTCCTGAAAAGGGAAGGAGAGATCTCAATGTGGAGTTCCTCACTTGCTTTAAAGAATGCTTGATATGAAACTTTTTTCAATGTGCAACCCCAAATTGCCTTAAAAAAGAGAATTGGGTGAAAAGGGAGTTCTGTGCACCTCTGAAGGGACTGCTGTCTTGATCAGTGACAGGGTTTAAACTGTGGATTTGTGGGTTTGAGTTGTGGGTTCTCAATTGTCCTTGGTGAGCCTGTCACAATTATTTAGCAATATATACTTTGGCCAGTAGAATGTTGGAGTCAAAACTCTCATTTTCTTTGCATTCCTGTCTGTAATTGGGAAACCTTGAGAAATGAGTTGAACATGCAGGGAGTCATGGGACTCTGTTAACCTTGCTGAACCAATAGTACCAGACATAAATTCTGATACTTGCTGTGCTTTTCACTGTGGATTTGCTGTTTCCAGTGGGAAGCTCAGTAATTTTAGATGCTTTAAGGTTATGTTGTGTAGGGTATTTAAAGTTGTGGATGCATCTCACACTTTAATCTCTTGCTTCTTCTACTGGCCTTTAAGGTGTGGGCTGCTTTGGAAACCCAGAAGTAAAAGAAACTTCTGCTTCAAATGAAAAATTAATGAATGAGATTCTCCTGTTTAGAGTTCTTCAGTTAATCTAATTTGGATGTAAAGAATGTTGCACCCAGGAGATCCAAGGCTGGAAGAGCAGAGCCTTTGTGGAGGGTGATATTGGATGTGTGGGTGAATCTGGCTGGGCTTTGCACATGTTTGTGCCTGTATAAGATAAACTCCTTATTTCAGATTATCCCTTCTAAGCTCTCTGTATTTACTGTAGTACATTTTGAGGAATGAGTTTGGGTTAACAATTTTGGGTATGCCTTGGGGATACCACTGTGAATCTTTTTGTTATTCTTAAGTTATGTATTTTTCATACAGCATGACCACCTTTTTGTAGTTTATGGGAAAATACTTGGAAGGTCTTGACATTGTTTATGTTAAAGAGCACGGGGCAGGTGCATCCAGTAATTTTTTTTTTTTAAACATGCAGCTTGTGTTTTCAGAATGTCTTTGGAGGTTGTGGTTCCACACCATTATCTTCCAAAAACTGAGTCTGTCTCAAGAAACCTGGGATCACTTTGCTTCATGTAAAGTGGCAATGGAACAGCTTTTTTAGGATTTTAGCTGTGTTTTCCCCCTCCAGGGTCTCTTTTATGCTGATAATGACATTGGTGTAACTGTGATCCCAGTGCAGTTTGTGGGGACTGCATAACCCTCTCCTGAATTTTGTACAGTTGTTATAAAAGAGTAAGTCCTGGGAAGCAATGGAGGAGAAATGGACCAAGTATTTATTTTGTCTCAGTGGAGTAGGAAGCTGCAGGGCTGCCCTTGTTGCATCATCTTTCTTTCCCTTGTTTTCAATCCAGTGTGGAATAGGAGTTTCACAGGTTCCCCACCAACCCATCTTTCACATCAGCCTTTGTTAGTGCTGACACTAACAGCCTGCCCCTGTCTTTTATTAATTTAATTATTTGTCATTTATTTATCATTTATTGATTGATTTTTTAGTTAGTTCTTCTTTGCATTACAGCCTTACTTAGCTTCTTGGTTTCCTTCTGCTGTCTGGGTTCAGGTAGTCATCAAGTCTAGAACTGTTCATTATGGATTTTTTTTATAGCAGACAAAAAATACTTCTAACTTTAAAAAAAAAAGCTTTCACCCTCCCCCTACAATAACTCTTCAATGTTTAATCTCTGTTGCTGATTTTTTGCTAGTTTTTTCTGTGTTTAGATAGCAGATGTGTCTGTTGTAGTACCTGAGACTGTGCTTTTTTTATGTGCACTTGGGAATTGCTTTGTTTTGGAGCATTTGCTAAAATGGAGCAACTCTTCCATGGAATGGTCCAGTAGAATTTATTCAGAGTATCTGAGATTTGGACTTATTTATCTTCAGTTAGCCCAATAAATCCATTCAGCCTGTAAACCAGGGTGATAAAGTGCAGAGAAGCAGGAAAAACAAAATGTGAAGAGGTGGAAAGTCGAATTTCCTGCTGAAGGCACGTATCTGTCCTCAGTGAATATTACTTGCTTGAACAAGTTTGAAATTATAAGACTGGAGTGTTCATCACTTGGCAAAAATAATAAATACATATATATATAATAGGAGAGCACTGAGGGGGAAGTACGTGCTGGTGCTTGTTTAATGAGGGTGTCTTGGCCAGCCTTATTCACATATTCCCAAGCATTCCCTCTTAACAAAGTGTGAAAAATCTACTTTTCAGCTGCTAGCCACAGAACTAAAGCTGGCAACCAGAGGCCAAGATGAACGATTAGAGTAGGGCAGGGCAGGGCCTCAGCTGCTGCTCACAGTTTCTGCAAGCAGGAGTATCTTGTCACTGAAATAGTTGTGCATGATGGGTCTTGTCCTGGGTCTGTCTGTAAAAAAACTGTGCAGTGTTAGTCATGTAAGATGACCAGAATGTAGTATGTAGGGTTAACTTATTTTTAATTCTTAAAAGTCATAGGAATTTAATATTTAGTGCCAGCTGAGCCACAGTTGTGCTGTTTCTTGTGAGTGCAGTATGCTTAGAGTTGATGTGCAGAAATTGGCTTTTTCTTGCCCAAGTAAACTTGCAGTTCAATGTTGTTTACAACTTAAAAGGTCTTGCTACAGCTGCTTAGTCTCCAGAATGGGGGTCCCAGAAAAAATACAGAGCTTCTTAAACCTTCTCAGCACAATCATCCCCATGGAGGATTCTGTGCTGTGCTATCCAGCAGGGAATCCCAGAAAATCTTGACCAGCTTTGTGTGAGGAGAGGAAAAACCTGAGTGAAACCCCTCTACTGTCATATTAAAGATGGAGACTGGTTTTGTCCCATACCTCGACAAACTGGTAATGCAAGATTCTTGCTCTTTAATTAAGTACGAGTGTATTCTCCTTTTGCCATGGTGGGTATGGGTGTGGGTAGGTTTCTTCACTGACATGGACTCCAAAAATGGAGATGCCTAAAGCTACACCTAAGAAGTTGTGCTGCTGCTTTATTAGTTCCTAATCAAAATAGCCTAGGCTGGGGGTGCAGGAATGTGGTAATTCTGATTGTGAAACCCTTAGAATGCACTGATTCACAGTGTCACTGAGAGGCAGTTTTTTTCTAACACCCCCCAAAAATTGTAGCCTTATTCTGTTGAATTAAGCTTTTATTCTAGTGTCTTGGAGTGGTACAGTATTGGAAAGGATTATTTTGTTATCAACTGTTCTCAACAATTACTGCTCTGCACAAAGTAGCCATCCCGAGTTGAAAAGCCTGTTTTTCAACCATGACTAAAGTTTTCCTGATGCATATTTTAGCTGGTTTGGACATTTTTCCAAGGGAAACAAGCTCGGTATGGTTCTGAATACTTTGGTGCCTTATCTGCCCTTTCAGGGGGCGTATTCTGTACACGGAGGAGCAGCTAAGGTGGAACTCTTTGCATAGCCACACCACAACGAAGTGATTGGAAGAAATTTTCTGCTACCCTTGCATGTGAATAGATGCCAAGTTTCATGCAAGTCTGGAGGCTGCTTCTGCATTTCCTGTGCTTGCTCTCATAATTCTTCAGCTTTTGAACTTCCTTACTCAGAAGATCCACGGTGTTGCCTGAATAGAGGCAATATTTCATGAGTACTTTTAAAAAGACAAGTGAAGAAAATAACTTAAAACTGGTATTTCAAGTTCGTGCTCAGTATGTTCATTTCTTGTTAATCCTCTGTGCATTCTGCTAACTTGCAGGGTTTGCCCCCTCAGTTGAGTATTTGAAGAAAGCCCTGGGGGGAAAACAAGGTGCTTTGGTAGAGTTTTTCACTGGTTGATTTGATACACATCTGTAGCTTTGAAAAAGGGTTTAAAAGGCTGGCATGAAAACGGTTTGTGTCTGCTCTTAATTGATCACCCCGTGTGATCTACCCTGCTTTGAACAAGCTGTGCTGATTTGTTAAGGCTGGTGAAAAGATGGACAAACTATCTGGAGAAATTAGGGATTCTGAATGTGTGGATTATCCTGAGTCTGGTTACTCTGCAGAGTGAACTGCAGGTTGTAATAGGAGTGACTGGATGAGGTTTTCTGACTTGTTTGAACAACCTCATGTTCTCTATCCTGTTTCTCAGGCTGTGGAGCAGTTGTAGGGTGCAGCTGTGCCTTGGTTTTGCACATGAGCTGCAAACAGGCGTGTGGGGAGCCTGTGCCGTGTCACACGTGTGACTCGTGTTCCCCGTGGTGTGTGGATGGAGGTGTGGACGGGGGGGATGGAGGTGTGGACG
>VXBR01005689.1:3880-66572 GCA_013400215.1 Cisticola juncidis | reverse complement strand
GGATGGGAGGTGTGGAGGGCGGGGATGGGAGGTGTGGAGGGCGGGGATGGGAGGTGTGGAGGGCGGGGATGGGAGGTGTGGAGGGCGGGGAGCAGCCTGGAGGGCTGCCCTGTGTCCCTCAGCCCACAGCACGGTGTGTGCTCAGGGAATGCTGCCTCTCCAGCCATGCACAAAGATCTGGTATTTTCACGAGGCTTTGCCCTGTCCTTGTGTACATAACAGCATCGTTCTGCTGGGTCTGGGGAGAATGAAATGCAGGGGGCCAGGCAGGAAGGGTTCTGCCAGTCCAGCTTTGGACAGGCTGTAGTTAATGATTCCAGTGCTTTGTGCACCAGGGTTTGTAGGCTCTTGCTCCAGACTTTGTGTGTAAAATCTGAGCAGGGTGAAAGGAAAGCCCCTCGTTCTCAGAGGAGCAAGAGGCTGGATCCAGGTTTGGGTTCTGGTACTTTTACCCCCCGCACCCCAAACAGGCCATGTCTGAAATGTGTTAGTTACATCAGGGAAGGGGAGTTACAGGGGGGGAACATGGAGCTGATGTGTTTCTACCTCCCTTTTCCTGCAGCTCCTCCATTCCTTTTGCCAAGCTGCCAAATCCCACCTTTCTCCATTTCTGTTTCCTTGCGCTTCCGGAAGCTCGCAGCGCCCAAGCCTGGATTTTGTGCTTTGTAGCTGAGGCTCAGGGAACGCTGTGCATAAATTTAGGCAACTCACTCAGGATGGTAACTGGAAACCTCCTTATTGCCATGGAGACTTGGGCTTGCTATAAGCTTTTCCTTTTTGCTCTTGGGCATATGTTTGGTACCTGCTGGCTGTGAGCGAGGAGTCCTTTGGCTCTTGGCTTGTCAAATGCCAGGCAACTCATTCTGCTTCCAGCTCCAAAGCAGGCTGGGAACAGCGAGGGTTTCATTCCAGAGCAATAAGATTATGCAACTTGTAAACACGTTAAAACTTAATTGCCTGTTTAGGATTGAGCAGCGTTAATGACAAAGCCTAGCTAGGTCAGTCCTAAGAGGGACACTTGAAGGAGACCTGCTAAAAAAAAGTGCTGGAATGGTAAGAAGTGGCTCAGGTTTAGCATTGATCACTGACTGGCAGCTGGCAGCAGTATTCACTTGAGTGTTTTCATGCAGTGTTGCAGTTTTTAACAGAGGAAAAAAAGGGGGGGGGGTGTTTCAAAGAAAATACAGATTTTTGAGAGTTAACCAAAGGTGGTATTAAACCTTTTCTATATCTCAGTGCCCCTAGTTGGAAGGGGAGAATTTTTTTGACAGTAAAGGAATCTGCACATTTCTTTTGGTGCTTGTCTTTTGAGTTATAAAACATCTTGTGCATAACCAGAAATAGGAAAGGAGGCCAATACACTAATTATGTAATGAGCTCCAGTGTGTTCTCACTCTGGTGAGTAGTTAGCTCCACTTGGAAAAACAGCTACTTTGAACATGAAAAGCCTTGCAGTGTTCTGAAACACAAGAATTTGACATATCCATGTTGTAGTATTATTTGAAGTATTCTCTTACACTCCCTTTTAAGTGCTGGGGTTTTGAGAACAAAAGCTAAACTTGTTTCATAGAACTGATTCTATTAATGTTTGAGGTAAGTTTCATGTTTCTAGCATAGTCAATTCAGGCTGCTCAATACTTACTGGAAATAATTTTCATGAGGTGGAAAGGAAAATATTATTCTTTGCTCACTCTAGGCTGATTTTTCTCTTTCCCATTAACACATGCCAGAGATATGGAAAGGTTGAAAGGAGTGTGTTTCACTACATGGAACAGGCAAAGCACAAGCTGTGTTGGTGTGTAACTATGTTTTTTTCCAAGGCTGGATTTAATGGTGAAAACAAGTCAGCTCTCCTCAGTTTTAACTTTTGATACCCTTGAACTGTTTCATAATTTCATCATGCTGATTCTTAGCCTAAAAAAAACCCCAAATAAACCCATGACTTAATAGGTATGAAAATGTGATTGCTAGGAACTTTGAAATATATTGGTGCTCTTGGTCACTGTGTGCTACCTAAACCCTTAGGTTTAAAGTCAAGTGATTCTGAAATACCCTAGAAATAAGCCTAGTTATTTAAATTTTCTTTGTTTGTTTTGTTTTAGACTGTATATTCACCATTTCCATGCAATCATAATGTGGAATAATTGTAGTTTATGTGCCGTACAAGCATCATGATGGAAACTTATCTCAGGTCCCATTAGTTTTCACCCCTGATGTCATGCACTTTTTCAATTATTCTTTTCCTGCTCTCTTCAGCTGCCCAGATTTGTGAGTGGTTTGTTTGATATTCAGTCTACTGACCAGAATGATAATAGTAAACCAAAATATCACTTGGAGATTAAACACATAAATCCTAATCATGTATTTCAGTCAGAAATGTTCCTAAAGATGCAACAGTCACAACTTCATCTTTCTGTTGCCTGAAGTTATACTTCACAGTATTTATTAATATTGGATTATTTTAAATGTTTCTCTTTTTTATTACATACATTTTCATCATGTATATAAATTTTTTGGGCAATGTGATTGCTCCCTCCAAGCTGCAATGTTCCTGGACTGGCATCTTGCAAGTTCCCAAGTGTGTCAGCTCAGCACTAATGGGTCCAGCTTTTGCAAAGATATTTATTTCGTGGCATCTAAATACTCAAGGTTCAAGGTCAGCTCTGAAGGTTGAGGTAGAAGAAATGCTATTGCTTTAAAAAATCCTGGAGCTTGGGAACAAAAAAAAAAACCAACCCAGAAAATGTATTAGTGAATGAGAACCAACTTGCTTGCTCAATGTGGCATTTGTTGGGAATATTTATTTCTGGCAGCAGGAGTGACGTGTTTGGAATGATTCAGTTGGGTCACAAAGTTACTTTCTTCAGTAAACATTTCAATTTAGTGTAGATTATGGGTGTTTGCCAGAATGTTCTGATCAGCAGGGGATATTTCCCTGGTAAATTCAGCCCTCTCCCACCGATTTGTGTGAGTGCTCTGAAGTGCTTATTGTGAGTTTCATTCTTGTCAATCCCCAGTGCTGTGTATTTATTATTTTGATGGCAGCCAGCAACAGAGCAGAACTTCATTCTCTTGCTCTCAGTCTTCTTAATTGCAGAAAAGTAACACAGCTTCATGCACAAGTGGGAAAGTTTCTCAGGATTCTTTCCTTTTTCTTTTAATTCTTTCTGTACCTTCATCTAATGCCCAGGAAGAAACTGTGTGACAGCTCGAAATTTTTTGAGATTATAAAGTTGCAGATAGTTTTTCTGCTTTTGAACTGCTCAAGGAAATCACAGATTGTCTCCCACTGCAGGTAAGTATTAAAACTAGAAAGGACATGTCTTTTGGCAGTGTCAGCTGAAACTCAGGACGTTCAAATGTTCTTTCTTAGGCATCTCACAGCACTCGAAGCAACTCAGTTTTGTCAAAACAAACAGCACTGGAGGTGTTATGCAATGCCAGCAATCCCTGTCAGTGTGTTTATGCAGCAGCAATATAAATTCCTGTGTGCACTCTTGCTCTGGGTCATCTGACAGTGTGATGGTTCGTGTCACAATTGGATCTATTTGTGCTACAATTTATATTTCCACAGGAGTATGCAATGGCCTGGAACTCTCTGTCCTGTAAGCATCTGAATGAAGAGGGAACAGCCTTCCTTTAAAATATGCAGCTGGTTTTCATGTGGGGAGGCTCATACAGATAAAAAGATATTGATGCTATGCAGTGATTTGAAGTTGAAATAGGATCATGAGACAGTGTCTGGTAGTCCTTGCTTCATCCTTCATCTTGCTCTCAAGACTTGAGATACAGGCTGGAAAAATGTAAAACTTCCACTTCAGGCCACTGTCATCTGGAGAATTGGGCAATATTGATGTTTCTAAACATTGATGTTGGCATTTTTAGGGTTTTTAAAATGACTCTCATGTTATTATTGATTTGGAAGGGGAAGCACACCAAGAAAATAAGCTCATACCAAGCTCTGCTCAGTAGTACATAATTATCTAATCTGTAGAGATAAGAAGGGACTGCCAGTGAAAAAAGGCAACTTTGGTTTCTGCTGTACCTGAGCACATGTGAGAGCCAAAGGGGAGTGTGCTGCCAATTCCCTGGGAGAATTAGAAGCTCCCACAGGTTGGATGTTGAAGGTGCAGGAAAAGCTTGGCTGTGAAGGAGCCTTCTGCTGGGAAAACTCATGGTATGGTCAATATTTCTGTCAGCTCCAGAGAAGCTTGCAGTAGGTTTTTCCTCTCTTGGTTCACCTTGCACTCTGGGCCCTTTTGGAATTTGTTTTGTGCGTGTAAAAGTTCTGGTAGCTGTATTTACAGACCAGGTTGTTTTGGAAATATCTTCTGGCCACTTTGAAAATAATAGGCCTTTTTTTTTTTCCTTTTTAAGAATGCAAATGAAATACTGTAGTGAAATATTTATGTGAATGTAATTATTAAGTGTGTTAGAGAAATGAAATAATTTAGCAGTTGAGAAAGGAAATTAATTAGGATGTTTTGCAGTTTTTTGCTGATCAAGCTGGGATACAAACCTTTTTCCAATGAGCAGGTTTTGATTTAGAATGAGGGATTATAGGAATGGATTCTGCATCTGTGGTGGTGGTGTTGCTTTTTTATGCATCTTTTAAAAGCCTAGTATCTTAGTAATTCCAGAGGAGTTCACTCCAGTTGTGTATTGTGCAACATACTTGTTATATTTTCAGTCATGTGTATATTTTAGAATAAAGTTGACCAAATGAATATTGGAAATTGTGGTGTCTTTTGGCCATGTCTGCTTATTTTAGCTGGATGTAAGAATTTAGAATGCAGATGTGCTCAGTATAGTTAATTGGTTGATGTGGCCTTGGAGCATTAAAACAGTGCATTCTTTGACATTGTCACAATGTCACTTTGAATTTTGCTGCAAAACAGCCTCATCTTAAGCTTTCACTGGATATGCAGCTGCTGGCTGATGAGCAGTGTGTGTTGCAGAGTTTGGGAAAAGCAGAAAAGCAGCAATTGTGTCTCCACTTAGCTGTTTGTGTTCACCTTGTCCTGCTAATCACCAGGTCAGCTGGACAAATCCATTGTTTATTTGGCAAGGCTCTTGTTTATGAGGATTTTCCTTATTTTGGACATCAGAAAGGAGTGTTATTTATTAGCATTTCCATGTTTTCTTATCTGAGTGCTCTCGCTGTGTTCACTGGCCACTGAAGTGACTGAGACATATTTATCTTCACATCCTAAGTTGCATTGACAAGACTTGAGGGTTGCTTTCTTGCAAGGCTCTTTTCTAAAGGATGAACTCATTCACATTCACACTGTCAATTCTCATTTCCAGTGCAGTTCAGATTAGAATTGAATTTTTTCCAGGGTAGGTAAAGTTATGATTGTGTTTGCTTCTAAATGTGGTGTATTTGTACCTTTTGTTCTGTGCAGAGCTTGCTCCCTGAGTTGTTAGAACATGTACATGTCTTTTATATGAAGTATTTTTAGTGATAGAGAGGGGAAATGGTTTAGGCTGCAGTGGCTCTTGCAGATATTAGTACAATCATTTCCTGACACAAACCCCAAACTGTAGGAGGATGTTCTTTCATATGGACTGTGGTACTGCAGTAATAAGCATGCAGTCTGTGATGTGAGTTAGCTCAGCTCTGTTCCCTGATGACATTTCACTCTGTGCTATTTCACTTTGGTTGGGTTTTGGTTGGTGAAATCTTTATTGAATTTGAAGGGTGAGCCTTGTGAGGGCTTTGAGCCCTCGGGCTCAGCTTTCAGAAAATTCTGATTCTAATCCTTGGAGATTTCTAGCAGGACTGAAGGGGAAGGGCTGCTTCATTCCCTTTTTTGAGATATGAAGGAAGGCATGAATGAAATTCCTGTATTTAGCTGTATTCTGGTACATGTCAGTATGCATTGTTAAATTAAATACTGACTCAAAATTTGTCATGTTCGTTGATTTTCTTATTTTGCCGTGCTTAGGGCTCTGTTTTTTCATGTCTCCCTCAGCAGCTATTATCAAAAGCCAACAAACCAAAACACACAAAACCAACAACTCTTTGAAACCGTAACAAAGTGTGTTACAAACATGTTTTTCCTTTTGCTTACCAGGGAAACCCCAACTCATATAATTGCCTTGAGACACAAACAAGTTTTCAAGGTCCTGGTCAAACATCTTTTGTCTTTACAGTTGGCAGCATAAAGATTTTAAGTGTTGGAACTGAAGCTGGCTTAGCATGACTATACAGTTGTATTGGCTTTGCAGATTTTAAATGATTGCTTCAAGGAACTGTCAAGTGTTCATATAAATCCACTGTAACTGTGTCCTGATGTTTGATGTGCTGATATTTCTGTCTGGTCTGTTCCAGGAATTTGCAGCACTCACGAAAGAGCTGAACGTATGCAGGGAGCAGCTGCTCGAAAGGGAAGAAGAAATTGCTGAGCTGAAAGCAGAAAGAAATAATACAAGGGTCAGTTCCTTGTCTTCTCCAAGCTCACCTCACAAAAAGCATCCAGCTACTGTTTTCCAGGAGGAAAACAAATGTTGAATTTGAAAAGCTAAAAGTATTTTTTCCCTGGTACTTGTACATGAACAAGTCCTTACCGTATCCTCTGTCGCTGAAATTTGAAGTTTAGAGCTCTAAAGCTGGTGTTCTAGGAGGCCAAGTTGTCTGCAGCTGTACAGAACAGGAATAAACCTTGTTCCTTTCTCTTTTTCCTTGTGCTTTAGCTGTTACTGGAACATCTGGAGTGTCTCGTCTCCAGGCATGAGCGATCCCTCAGGATGACTGTTGTCAAGAGGCAAGCTCAGTCTCCAGCAGGAGTTTCTAGTGAAGTAGAAGTTCTCAAAGCACTAAAATCTTTATTTGAGCACCACAAAGCCCTTGATGAAAAGGTAATGAAGTGTTGTGCCTAACATCTTTTCATCCTATTTCCTTTGTGTGGGCCAGGCAGTTTTTGTACTGAAGTTGTAGAAATCTCTGCAGTGTAACCACATTAGTACTTGCTCTCCTAAATTAAGATGCTGCACTTAGCTAAAGCAAGGTGCTGTGGTTTATTCAAGCACTTCATGAGCTGTGTTAATGTAAACTCAGCATGGTTCAGGAGCAAAATATCTGCAGGAATGCACACATCTGCTTACCTGTACAACATCAGGTTTTATCCTTTTGATTATCTAATACAAGAAATGAACTAGAGAGAAGAGGAGAGGAATCTGCTTACACTGGGATAGAAATCTGAATTAAAAGAACTCCTCCCTTCAGTTGTGCCTGATAATAGCAGCAGGATATGCAAGTGCTAAAGTTCACTGTGAATTTTGTTGCAGTTAACCTGACTTTGTGCTCCTGATGCCTTGAGAGGCATCAACCCTTGTATATAAAATCTGGTAAATGATTTTAAGTGGAATTTTACCTGTTCTTCCATTTTGTAAATGAGCAAGAGCAAAGACGGTCTGTGCCTTGTAGAGGGACAGACAAATTCTGGGTATGTCGAATTCTTTAGTGCCTAAATGTACAGGTTGTGTGCTTGTGACAAAAAAGGAAAAGCTAGATTATAAATTACACATTATTTGGCTATTTTTTTGGTAACATGTGTTGTAATTAGTACTGACTCCAGATTAAGAAGGTTTCTAAGTGTGTCATTTATTACCAGTAAAGGCATGGCAGCAAGTGAAATTTGTTTCTTTTTGATTTGAATGATTTAAAATAATTTGAAATTACCCTTTCAGGTAAGGGAGAGGTTACGAGTAGCACTTGAAAGATGTAGCTTATTGGAAGAAGAACTAGGTACTACACATAAAGAGGTAAGTTTCTGTCTTAAAAGAAGGCTTCATGTCTCCATTGTGGGTGTTTCAGCAAATGTTTGTACAGAGTAATTTATTAAGTTTCACTTTCACTTCTTCCTTTTGATTTCTTGCCAAATGGAGGAATTATTAATTTTTAACTTAGCTGCTTTGAAAGAGCAGGAGAAGAAAAAAACAAACCTCAACCTCCTGACAGCTTCTCTGCTCCCAAAAAACCCCCAACCAAACCAAGAAAAAGAGTTCCTGTGCCTTTAAAGTAAGGGTTTGCAGTGGCATAAGGTATTTGAGTGCCTGTGCCAGGTTTTATTAATGCATACCTGGCAGTAGAATCAGGAATTGTTATTTTGCTCTCCTTTGCTTTTGCAGCTGCTCCTTATATTATTAGTGAGAAAGGAATTGACTTGAAACATGTGTCTGTAAACTTTTCTTTTAGTTAATGATTCTGAAAGAGCAAAATAATCAGAAGAAAACACTTCCAGATGGGATGCTGGATATAAATCATGAACAAGAAAATACACCAACTACAAATGGGAAGGTACAGCTATTTACTCTGCTTAGATGACATCTGGTTTTTAATCATTAGCTATAACATTTGAATTTTAAACCATAATAAAATATTTTTGAGTGATCATCTAATTAAAAAGTCTAAGTTATTAAAATTTAGCTTTTGCAGTCTATCCAATAATAAAGTTATCTTTGGGGAGGGATGTTTACAGGTAACAATTTGTTTTTCAGTCTTATTTGCATCATGCTAATACACATATTTTTTCTCCTCTTGAATAGAGATCCTCTGATGGTTCATTATGCCACGATGAAAACCTTGCTAAAGTGATTGAACTCCAAGACATCATAGATAAGCAAAACAAAGAGCAGACACAAATGAAAGAACGCCTCACTGCTCTGTCCAGCAGAGTAACAGAGCTGGAAGAAGACCTAGACACAGCAAGGAAAGACTTAATAAAATCTGAAGAAATGAACACCAAGTTACAGAGGGATGTACGAGAGGTGAGGAAGGAGCTGTCAGGATTTGGGGAGTCACAATGCCATTATTTTATAAATTTTAGTCTCAGTGGTGGTCAGTTGAATCTTAATGTTTTTGGAAACCTTTGGTTTGATAGATAAGAAGAGAATTTTTTTTAGGACATGATGGGTGTTTGTTTTTTGTTTAAGAGACCAGTCAGTTAAGAAAATTTGTCCTCAGGATAAATCTGTGACTAATTAGATGCTTCATCAATAATTGCAGATGTAGCATTGCCAACTTCAGCATGTTCTGGAAGAGAGGCTTAATCCTGTCATACATGCTCTGCTTATTACTGATGTTCCTTTTTTATAATATACACTTGGTTGAGGAATCCCTTTAATTTCAGTGGTGTGGTTGGCAGTTCCTGCCACTGCTGAATCCCTCATCTCCAGGGTCCCACATATCCTCATTAGATAGAAAAGGGATTTTATTTAAATCCCGGAACACTCTCTGACCCTCCCCAGCAAGAGATTTACTGTGTGTATACCACTGGAGAGGAGGAAGTAGCAGATCTGTGGTGTGAGGTAATAAAGACCCGTGTGTTTTGATCATTCACTGTTTTAAAAAGCCATTTCTTTTTATTTCATTTTCTACTGAGAAAAAGAACCTGATTTTTTTTTCTGTAATTTTTTTTGGATCAGTAAGTAATTCTTTCTCACATTTTGGCTTCTGTCCTGTGTCTTGCCCAGACTCTGGCCCAGAAGGAGGACATGGAGGAGAGGATCACCACTCTGGAGAAACGCTACCTCGCTGCACAACGTGAAGCTACATCCGTGCACGACCTCAACGACAAACTTGAAAATGAAATTGCCACTAAAGACTCCATGCACCGACAGGTTGTGGTTTCAAATGAGATGGAGTACACTGGGCTCAGCAGAAAGCTAATGGAGATAATGAATGTTCATGCCGTGCTGAAGCACTTGGCTTTCAGGAAGATAAATATCAGCTGTAATGGGCTGTTGGTAGTGATTGTTTTTCAGGAGCTGGAGTTGTGTGCTGCAGGGATTTTTACCCTGGGAATAAAGATGAGACAGCTTTACTGGGAAGGGGAAATGGTTTTGAGAAATGTAGTGCACTTCATCCTGGGGTTGTTGTCCCTATTAATTATGGATTTTTCAGTTACTCTATGTGTATCCAAGCATCTTTAATTTTGTGGGTGAGAATTACTCATTCTGAGCTAAACTTTTAAGATTTGCATAGAGTGTACATTTTTACAGGCTATTGCCTTAGTGAGAGAGAAAGTTTGACAAGTGCTTGACACGAAATAGTCCAACTTTATAAGCCAGGAATGGTTGTTAAGCCAACCACTTTGTAATTAATCACTTCTTTAACCCTCACCACTTGCTGGCCATAACCCTGTGCAGAGTGAAGATAAGAACAGGCAGCTGCAGGAGCGACTGGAACTGGCTGAGCAGAAGCTGCAGCAGACCCTGAGAAAAGCTGAGACACTGCCAGAGGTGGAGGCTGAGCTGGCACAGAGAGTGGCAGCACTTACTAAGGTGAGGTGGTGGCACAGTGTCCCCCAGACTGCTTCCTCCACTGGTGTCCTACTGCAGGAAATCTGGTCCTAGTCTTGGTTTGGTTACATTTGGTTTCCAGTTTTCCCATAAATAATTCAGAAAATATCTGCTTTTACTTCCTACTTTTTTTCCGTTCATCTCTCTGCAGACACTGATTTACTGTTGGGTTTTTTGGTGGTTTGGTTTTTTTTTTTTTTTTTTTTTTTTTTTTTTTTTTTTTTTTTTTTTTTTTTCTTTTTCTTTTTTTTTTCCTTATAGTTTTTGCTCTTTGCAACTCAGGCGCGTTTTAGCTCTTCTACATCATTAAAATATCTCTCTAAATTATTATTTTTGGTTTTTTAAATTATAATTAATAACAGACATAAAGTCTTCTAAACATTGAGGGAAACATTAAGTTTCTAAACATTATGGAAATTTAAGGGAACCTAAATATCTTTCTCTGCTAGCTAAGTGAAGCGAGTGGGGAGTGAAACAAGTTGTGGTACTACCAAATATCAAGATTTTTAGAGGGCTGCAAATGGAGTAATGAAATCTGAAGAAATTATGTTTAGTTAACTGCCAAATGAGCCTTTTCAAGTGTGTGTGTGTGCATGTTTTCTTTCAAAGCCTTAGTTTCATTTCTTTCCCTGTTATCTTTCCTGTCCCTAACTGGCTCTGTAGTCTGACCTTTTGTCTCCTGGGAGCTCTGCTGCTAAAGATGCTAAAGTTTTGGAACTTGCCACCAAGCTTAGGAAGGTAGAATTTGTACCTTAGTCCTTGTCTCTGCTTGCTGCTTTTTGCTGTGCCATGATTACTAACAAAGGGTCCCATCGTCCAGGCTAGTGAGGAAAATGCACTCAGTCTATACTTTTATGTGTTTTTTGGTTTTATTTCTTGGGGATATGAATGAACTTGGCTGTTGTAAGCTCGTTTACAAAGTTGGTTCATGGTATCTAGGGGTGAGAGGTTTCGTCATTTTGCCACTTCCCATCTGAACTCTTGCAAGGTCCTGTTGGTGACAGAAAAGCATCTGTTCTGCATTGTCCTTCACCATAAATGGCAGTTGTGCAAAAGCATGTTAGAAATATTCCCGTGCCTCAGTGTTTCTGTGCTTTTGGAGCCTAAAAAAACCCACCCAAATTCTAATTTTGCTCTCCAATTGACAGGCTGAGGAGAGACACGGCAATATCGAGGAGCGGCTGAGACAGATGGAGGCACAGCTTGAGGAGAAGAATCAAGAACTGCAAAGGGTACTGCACATCATTTTGACAAAGATAAAAAGCTGAAAGAAGGAACCTAATCCTCTTTATTTCTCAGCTTTAACATAAAGCCAGAGTTTAGGCTGGCTGATCGTGAGTCACTGTACTGTGGCTAACCTTAAATCTCAAGGAAAATGTGCTGGAAGTCTCCATTGAGAGTCTGAAGAAACTTGCTGAATTAAATGGTTATGGAAAAATTGGTTCCTGGGTTATAAATAGTGGAATCTATTCTGAACTGTGCTTTGTAAAAATTTTTTAAAAATATATTTTTTAATTTCTTAAACATTTTTAGTTTTTTTAATTAAGGCTTTTTAAAAGCCTTAATAAAGGCTTAGATTTTTAAACTTCTGATCTTGGATCACCTGTTGGAGACTGAAGTGTCCCTTAGAATGCTTTAACAGAGCCCTGGAGGCACATGCAATGTTCCTCTGTGGAAAAATATTGCTGTTAAAGAAAATGCATTTAGATTAAAGAAAGCTTGCTGCCTTCATAACCTGGAAATCGTTAGAGATGTTGCAAATCTGCAGGTTTTTCAGTAGCTTCTTTGTATCTCAGGCTAGACAGAGAGAGAAGATGAATGAAGAGCACAACAAACGTTTGTCAGAAACTGTTGATAAGCTCCTGTCTGAATCCAATGAACGGCTCCAGCTTCATCTCAAGGAGAGGATGGCTGCCCTGGAAGATAAGGTAAGGAGTCACATTCCAGCAATCAGTGTGTAATTCTGTAATGGTTTGTGCCTTTTGCAATGAGTCTCTAACTTCAGCAAATAAACACAGAACTCTCATTAATAGGTAGTTGTTGTAAAGGCTCTTTTTTAGTGTGGATTTTGAAAATACGCTCTTAAAAATAATTGGAGGTTGTCCCACCACAGGGTGCTACACTGTGGTGTTGAGAAGAAAGATTTTAAGAAGCTTTATTTTTTTTCACTTGACTGGTGCAGATTGCATAAATAGGCTCATCCAGTGTAATACAGGAAACCTAAAGCCTTGGAACTTTGACCTTTCCAGTTCAGTTTCCTTTGTTTCCCACTGCTTTTGGCTGTACCAGTTCCCCTGAGTCATTGTGGGATTCCTGCAATTTGCTTTTCTTCTCAGGTAGTTCATTTTGAGACTTGTTAATAGGAGTGTAAATGGGCTGTTCCTGCTTTGTCAGTGCACATTTTTGAGCTTTCCCCTGCTCTCAGTTCATCTCTTCTACTTTTTACTCCTTTTCCTCCCTTCTGCTTTTGGATGTAGGTCCTTCTTGAAGTTAGATCCCTTATTCTGTATCCAGTAAAGCAATGTTTTCCAAAGTGGCACTTGGCTTGATGCTGTCTTTGAATTGCTTGGTCTTGGATTAAAACATACTTGGTTTATTTTACTGGAGGGTGAGATGATCATCTGGGGCAATGTTTCAGGAAAAGCTGAGTGTCTTTGGTTTTGAAGTCATGGCAATAACTTGCTCTGGAGTGCAAATGGTGCTTCCAGACTCTTACTGAATGTTGGCTTCCTCTTGCATTCATGCATAATGCTTGAGTAATAGGGGATGTCTGAAGGTTGACCCTGACTCCCTCTTATCTTCCAAACCATAACTACATTTACAAATAATGAGGAAAGTCTCTTTGTCCTTTGCTGTAGTTAACAGCTTCTAGAAAAGTCTTCTTGTTGAGGCTTCCAGCTCATTCTTTTATACTGAATTGGGAAAAAACGTGCAGGTAATGTTTGAAGACTTTGTTCTGATCACATGGTCTTTCTTCAATTGCTTTGGATTATTCCATAATTATTCCCTTTTTTTACTAGTTAGACTGTGAAATGGAGCTTTAAAAGGCTGCTATTGCTATTAAAGATTTATGGAACCAGTAGTATTACTAAATCCATTATTTAGAGGGCTGTACACCTAGAAGGATAAACCTTCAACTATAATCCAAGTGAAATGATGGAAGCAATCAAGGATCTGTAATTTGAGATGCATTTGTGTTGTGTTGACTGCATTTTTTTGATACTCATGGTTATGGTTTAAATGTGTAAAGCTTATGAGTGACTTAATTTGTGATGCCTTTAATTTCAGAATTCACTTCTTCGAGAAATTGAAAATGCAAAAAAGCAAATAGAAGAACTTCAGCATGAAAAGGTAGATTCTGCATTTCTGAAATATTATCTCGGAATGTCATTGCTGCTTTGCTACATAGCTGAATCAGATTTTAATTCCTCATAAAACTTAACATTTCCTGCTCTGTTTAAGAGAAATATTATTGCTTATTTTATGATACTGTGTGCCACAGTTTTAGGAGGATTTTACAAGTAATACATAACCTTTTATTCCAAGACTTAACACACTTTTGAGTATGTGAAGTGCCTGGATTTGTTTGCAATTGGCCAAAGTTTGGAGATTGTGTAGAATTTTTATTCTGTTGTACATATGACCTTGAACAGCAAAACCAAACAAGAAATACTTTTAATATTGGGCATTTTTCCATAAGGTTTTCTCAAGGCATTGAATATCACAAAATTTTTGTGCAACTGCTAACATTTGTTTTCAAGTTTAAAGAACTGGGGAGCAGAGAGAGAAATATTTATTGGACTTGGCTGCTCCTTAGCAAGAGCAGCTGCCTGGTGTTCTGCTTGTCCTGGTAATGACAAGGTCCCTCCTTACAGATGTTCATTATCAGCCACTTTTTATTTAGGCTTTTGTTGTTTTCTCATTTATTGTCTTTCTCTGCTATTAAATTCAGAGTTTCTAGAGCATGTAAAAATATCGAAGTTAAAGGTGAATGCTTTTAGATCCTTTTGTGCAGAGAGCTTGAACATATCTTCTTGTTTCTTAGCATCACTTAATTATAATAAACTTAGTAGAATGTGAACTAAAATACATTGTGTCATTACTAGAGTCAGGGAAGAGAGGCAACAGAATTCTTCTGGGATGCCCTTGTGTGACAGTGGTCTACTGTGTGTAGCAAAAACAATGTTTTTGAAGTTGAAGGGCCTATCTTAAAATCTGTTATTTCCAAGTTTCAGAGAAATGAGATAAAACCCCTAAATGTTAGTTTAGAGATTTGTATTTGAGCCTAGTTTTTTTAAAGAGAATATTATGTTTTTTCTATGTGACTTTCCAGGATCAACTTGTATTAAATGTTGATGCATTAAGGGCTGAAAACGACCAAGTGAGGCTCAGAGCCACATCACTTCATCACAGGTACGAGCAGTTTTTCCTTTTTTCCTTAAGGATTTTTCCTTAAAGTTTTTTCCTTTTTTCTTTAAGGTCACTCTGCTAAATATGATTTTGTATATTTCAAGCAAAAATATTTTTGTCATAGCTATAAAATTCATTTTTATAGAGCACATAAAGCAATTTTTACACTGCTTAAGAACAACTGGCAGTGGTGAGACAAGAGGAATCCTTCGGGTGACTTTTTTTTGTTTCTTTGTTCCTCGGTAAGGATGCAATGTTTGTTTTGTGTTGCAGCAGACCGGATTTCAGATTCCCTGTGCCTCCCTCCTCTGTGGGGGACAGTCACAGCGACTCCTACAGCACCTCCTCGGTGCTGAGGCGGCCCCAGAAGGGACGGCTGGCTGCGCTCAGGGACGAGCCCTCAAAGGTAAGGAGGGAGGGGACAAATAACACTGACTGCAAAACAGATTTGTGCAGTGCATGAGGCTAAACCTGGCAGTAAACTCCTGTATTTTATACATCCTGTGTTACCAAGTCATGAACAGCTGCTGGTCCCTTTAATGGTTAGCAAAATTATGGTTTGGAACTTCAATTTTGTTTTGTTGGGTGGATTTTTTTGGTTTGGTTTGTTTTTTTTTTTTAATTTTGTTTTTGTTTTGTAATTTTGATAAAATTAAAGTACAATTGTAACAGTACAATTGTAATTGTAAAGTACTGTTTGAAACAGTCTTATTTTTGTGTCTGTACTCTAATCTGACACGTTGCTATTCTGCAACCAATTTCCATTTCCTTTCAGGACACATGAGTACTCATGACATAAAATTGATTCCATAGTTCCTATGAAATTGGTAGCAGAGTTCTACTGTAATTAAAAGCATGTATTGCCAAACTATGTGGTGCTATAATGGACTCAATAAGCCTATTCTGCATCTTGCAGTTAAATGAAATTTAAAGTTTCCTGCATTATAGCTTTCTCTTTTTACATTTCTCTAAATATTGCTGTCTTGATGGATGCATTCAGCATGTAAGTGACCTTATGTAATTTATTAATGTCTTGATAAGCACTAGGGATGTCACATTTTTCCCATTTGAGCTTGGATTTATTTCTTGACGGGATTCTTGCAGGTTCAGACCCTGAACGAGCAGGACTGGGAGCGGGCTCAGCAAGCCAGCGTGCTGGCAAACGTGGCGCAGGCCTTTGAGAGCGACGTGGATGTGTCTGACGTGGAGGACGACAGGGAGACCATTTTCAGCTCCGTTGACCTGCTGTCCCCGAGCGGCCAGGCCGACGCCCAGACTTTGGCCATCATGCTGCAGGAGCAGTTGGATGCCATCAACAAAGAGATCAGGTGGGCTGTTGATAAAAACGCGCTGGGAAATGGTAATTTTCCCATGTTTGAGCACTAAGCGCCATGGTCCCTGTGGGCGGGGCCGGTCCGGTTCCCCTGTGGGCGGGGCCGGTCCCGTTCCCCTGTGGGCGGGGCCGGTCCGGTTCCCCTGTGGGCGGGGCCGGTCCCGTTCCCCTGTGGGCGGGGCCGGTCCCGTTCCCCTGTGGGCGGGGCCGGTCCCGTTCCCCTGTGGGCGGGGCCGGTCCCGTTCCCCTGTGGGCGGGGCCGGTCCCGTTCCCCTGTGGGCGGGGCCGGTCCCGTTCCCCTGTGGGCGGGGCCGGTCCCGTTCNTTCCCCGTGGGGGAAGGTCCCGTTCCCCGTGGGGGAAGGTCCCGTCACTCTGGGAAGGTCCCGGTCGCAGTCCCCTCTGGGCAGGTCCCGTCCCCTCTGGGCAGGTCCCCGTTCCCTGTGGGGAAGGCNGGAGGTGGACAGGCTGGGCATCATGACGCTGGTGGGTACCCGCGGCCTCCGGATGCCCTGCAAGAGTCCCCGTTCTCTAGGAAATGGCCCTTCCTCTCCTGCTTACTCAGCTGTATTTTTCCTTTCTCTAGGTTTTTCTACTGCTTCCTTTCAACTTCTATAAAAAGTGTAAGATACATAATGATTAGGAAAAAAACGTTCAGAGCTCGAGTCTATTATTTGGTCAACATCTTGTGCCTAAGTATTGATTCCTTCTGTTGTTATGGTCTTGCTTCAGACTCCTCTTTCTAGAAGAAATGTTTTGTTTTCAACCACTTTCTCCCTCTGCTTTAAATTTTATTTTTAGCAGTCCACTCAGCCAAAAAGTGATTTGCATATTAATCTTGAAGATTGGAATGATACCATTACTGTTTGGATATTAATGAGTGCTAGTGTTCTGTTTTAGGCTATTAAAGCCCAATAAGTAAAAGAAATATCTGTTAGGTCTTGTAGGTCATTAAAGTAGTTTAGTCTTAGGAGTTCAGAGAGGAGAGAAAGATGTTTTCCTTCTTTTAACATTCCTCTGACTGCTGAGGAAGATTAATTCTTCTGGGAGCTCCTTTATGCACGTAAACACATCTCTAAAATTAAGATACAAATTTCCCCCTCTCTTGTTTTTACATAAAAGTTAAATAACATAATCAGTTAAACCCAAGTATTTCAGCTCAGTGATTTTGCTTGCTTTTTAAAATAGATGTGTACATACACCAAAGAGTCTGTATTTTTCCTAAAAGGGAATCATTTTGCCTTCTTTGAATTAAAATCAAAATCACCGTACTAGCTCTAGCCATATATCCAGGGTCATGTAGTCTCCTCCAAAAATAAATAGCTATAAAAATTCAGTTTGTGGAGTGCTCTATCTTCTAGCATTTCACAATAATGAGTTAAGCTAAATGCTTCTCTTGCAGAAAACCATGTACAAATTTAAGTAGCTCTTTTCCCCAAAACTAGATCAGGAGAATGTGTCTTGTCTGAAATCCAATGCAAGAAGAAAAGTGAACTGTAATTAAGTTCATTTTAGATACTAATTGTGCATCAAAGTCACTTGATCTGGTGTTTGGAGTGGTATTTGATGGGTTTTCTACCTGGCAACTGATTTGTGAAAGCTTGAAGTCAGGAATTGGAGAACAAGAACTTTCTAGAAACTATAGGAAGAGCTATCACGAGTTATTAGACTGAGTTCTGCTGTGTCTTCCTGTGTTTTAATAGAGAGTTGCATTAGTTTTTGATCATGTAGGCAAATTAGCTTAATGCCAGTGGTTACGCAGCTCAGTCAGCTGAAAGCCCCTCATGATTAAAAAGCATCAACATGATAAATGGTGAAGCTCTCTTGAGCAGTCCTTGTGGGCAGTTCATTCCATGTGGTGAACATTTTCATTTTTATGCTCATCAGATTTAATGGATGAAAGATCCAATCATGGTCAAACAAGTCTGCAGTGCTTTGTCAAGAACTTGAGGAGGAACTAGATCATCTTTAAAGGTCCCTTCTATGATTCAGTGAACTTATGATTTATTAATGTAGTACTCTGCAGTCAGATTGAACAAAACTTTCCATATTAATGCTGCAACATTTGCATGTATTCTAAATCAAAAACAATTAAAAGTTATCCTTTGTGGGAGGGAAAAAAACATCCCTCCCACTGTCCCACTTCAAAAGGGGCCAACTTTATTTTTGGTTGCAGCAATTTAAAATAATGAGAGCTATTAAACAAATGATCTAAATTTAACTTTTGTCAGCATCGGTCTGAATAAGCTGTTTGTGTAACTTCTGCTCTGTGCACTGGCAGAGGTGAACACTCCCTGGGGAGCAATGTGCAGTGGATGGAGGCTAAAATAAAAGTGGTGAATTCCTGCTCAAACATTGCAGCACTTGAAAGCTGTAAAAGGAACAGAATCCTGTTGCTGTACAGGAATGAGCTGTTGTTGGCACTCTTTGGCATGATGGAAGTCTTGGCTGCCTTTGTGCAGTGTAGGAAACAGCTGCAGGAATCCCTGGTTTGTGAGGAGGGACGAGTGCAGAGGATTTATTAAGGCTGCTGTGGCTGACCTGGAGGTTCAAGGCAGGTCCTCACCTTCTCAAAGCAACACCTTGCCACCCCCACACACTTTATTGGGGTTTTTTTTGCTGCACATACTTTGTGCTAATGTGCAGATGGTCCCAATACACTCAAACATCTCTGGTGCTTTGGTAGATAACCAACTCTAAGTGTTTATTTTTTGCTTTCTTTTCCTCACTTCAGGGATACATTTAAGTAATCTGTGATTTAAGGAGTACCTCATACCCAGTATCTCTCTGTGCCATTGTTGTAATTGTTGTTTATATTCTCCCTAAAATGTGTTGTCTGTATTAGTTGTCTCAGACTGTGCTACAGGTTACAATAAACACAGCTTTTCCAAATTTCTTTTCTTTGCATGCATCTGTCAGCCTAGTGATTTAAGGAAACACCGTAGAAAGGTAAAAATCTTGAGTTTATTTCCTGGTGTGCCCCTTCATCTCCCTCCCTGTCCCTAAACTCATTATTGGATAACAGGAACATAAAGCATTTGCAGGGTAGCTCTGTAATAAAACAAGATCATGGTTTATCATTTTAGCCTAAGTGTGGGTTTGTTTTGTGGGGTTTTGTCTTTGTTTGCCTGTTTTTGCTGGTGTGGAGGATTGTTGTGCTGCTTTCTGTTTGCAACCACTGCTTTAGAGCTTTCATGCATCAGTTCTTAATTTTAAAAGCTGCCAGTGCACGCACAAATGAGTTGTTCTTTCTGTTAATGAAACTTTTGTAGCCACAGGTATGTAGAAACTGACTTCACAGAGTCAGTGATCTTGCTAATAATTCTTCCCACGAGTCTCTTGGGTTTTTCTGTCTTTGCACTTGCTTTAACTGGGGACAGGTACATTCATTTTCTGGTGCTGAAGGCATTGGTTTAGTTCTTAGCCCTATAAATGAATAAAAGACAAGTGCTGCTTTCTCGTTTCAGTAGCTAAGACTGAATTTAAGTAGTTTGTCACTGAAGGTAACAAATTGAGAAAGAAATGAAGCAAAAAATAGGCAGCTGCAGAAGGGTAAGGGCAGGATTGATCCTTTAAACACTGAAATAAGATTCTTCCTTTCACTGTTTTGTGTAGTATTGGTATTGCCTTCATGTTTTGGCGTTGCTCCTGAAGTTTTTCTTCCTTTTCCCTCAGTCTCCATCTTCCAGAGAAGAGGTACGAGACGACAAAACCACCATAAAATGTGAGACATCTCCACCTTCTTCACCTCGGTCGCTGCGTCTGGACAGAGTCCAGAAAGGAGCTCTGCACACAGTGAGCCACGAGGACATCAGGGACATTAGGAAGTAAGTAGCTGGGAATCACTTCCAGGAATTCAGTGTTCCACAGCAGTGGAATAAAACCCCAAACTGCAGAGCTGTTCAGCCTGCAGGATTTTAGTCTGAGTGTTAAAGTGTTTCTCAGAAGTCACGAGTGCAAACACATAAATGGGTGACTGTACACAAACATTAGGGATGTAGATTTTGCTCATGCTGAGAAATGGATTTATGGGAATCCTCTCGGTTCTCAACGTGTGCATTAAGTTTACTTCATGCTTAGAATATGAACAATGTAATTCTTAACTCTTTAAGTTGTTATATAGCTCTGAATTGAGAAATTACTTGCCAAATTGCCATCACTTTGATGGACAGATACTGTTTTCCAAGTGAATCTCTTCAATACTTGAGATGGATTCCACTCAGGTATTTCCAACTTTGTCTGCCCCTTTCAGGCAGGAACTCGTGCCATCAACATTTCTTTTCATGACTCATAAAAGCTGAAATTAAATGTCATTAGTGAGTTACTCAACTTTGATTACTTCGCACAGAACCCTGATCTCTGGTGGATTTGTTGTACATGGGCTCCTTTTGACTCTGTTTTTTTGGTACAGTTCAACAGGTTCACAAGATGGGCAAACCAGTAATCCTAGCAGCAGTAACAGCAGCCAAGATTCCCTTCACAAAGCCCCCAAAAAGAAGGGGATCAAATCCTCCATTGGCCGCCTCTTTGGCAAGAAGGAAAAGGGACGACCTGGACAAGGAAGCAAGGAAGCTCTAGGACAAGGTTGGTTTGTTTTTTCTTACACAGGGGCAGAGATGGCCTTGGGGGTTTGATTTTACACATTCCTGATCAGTAATGTCACAAAGGATTAAATTGAGAGTGATTTGAATTGGGGTTTTTTGTAGGTGGCATGGGAGAAGCAGATGGTTCCTCTCAGGATGCATTAGGTCTCAGCAAACTTGGAGGTCAGGCAGAGAAAAACAGGAAAATGCAGAAAAAGTAAGTGATCAAATACTTTGAATCCTGTGTTATTCATGCATTACTTCATTTAAAAATTCTGTGGTTTTATTTTTGAGTTTGATTTGGGGGGTATTTCTGTGTAATATGGTGCTATGGCTAATAAGCCTCTGTAGTTTTGGGTTAGGGGGTTGTTTGTTTGTTGGGCAGTTCATTTGTTTGAGTGGTTTTTGTTTTGTGGGTTTTGTTGTTGTTGTTGTTTTGGTTTTGGTGTGTTTGTGGTTTTTTGGGGGTTTTTTTTTTTTTTTGTGGTTTTTTTTTTTAATGGGGTGGTTTTTTTGTTCGGTTTTTTGTTTTTTTCCAGAACATTATTAGTAGTATGGGTCATGGTAAGTTTGAAAGCAATTGAAGCTGAAAACTTACAATTGGATTGCTGTAATAAAGAAATTTGAGGATAGAAGTGGATACTTATCAAATTCCTCCTAAATTTATTATATTTCGCACCTACTTTGAGAGGTATTAAATATAATAAATATCTTTAATTCAAATGGGAGATTTCCCAAGGTTGGCTTGGCTGTTATTTGCTCCAGAGTGTGGGGGGAATGACAGAAGAGAAGCATGAGATGCTGTGTGCAGACATCCCTGTGTATGAATTTGCTGGCTCCTGTCTCTGTCCCTTTGTGTTGCAGCTGCTGGCAGCTTCTCTCTTCACTCATTTTTTCACTGCTGTTTGAGATTGTCTGCTAAAATATTTTTCTTTGCACCATATAGCCCTGGTTTCTTCAATTTTTTTTATTCAATTGGGACTATTCTTTTTGTTAATGGCACCTTCTATGCATTTAACTTCTCCTAGTCATGAGAATTTGTTCACTCTGTCCCAGAAAATCTTGAGTTTACTGCTCACCTTTGGAGTATTTGCATCCTTTGTTGTTTCCAGACTTGGAACAGATGAAGCAAAGACTAATCATAGGTGAAAAACAGATATTGCTACTGGTAGAAATCCTGACTTGATGCTTATATGGTAATACAGGAAATATTCATATTTTTATAAGTAGGATCAGGCATTCCTTTCATTTTTCCCCTTATGCTGAGCCGTAGACCTTAAACTTCTGCTGCTTCTGTTCAGCTGTCAAAAAAAACAACGAAAATCAGACTTTCCTTGCCTTCTGAAGACAGACAGTGAATGTTGGAAAGAAAGGGTGCTAATTTTCCCTTTGAGAGGCATTTCCTGCAGTACCTAAGTTCTATTAACTAATAACAATAATGCCTGGTGGCTGCTAATGAAAACCAGCAGTGTGTTGGTTTGAAAAGTCCGAATGGAATGTGGGTTTGTTTGGATAACAGAAGGCTCAGCTGTTTTTCTTCAGACTGCTGCTCTGAAGGCAATCATATATTATTATGATCTGGTATTTTCCCTTTTCTACAGTGCTTTAAAAACCATACCACATCTTGGTTGAATAAATAGTTTTAGTCTGCTCAGATCTAAAGAGTGGTAAGGTCTGTTCTTTGAGCAATATAGGTATTTCTCAATACCAGCCACAAGTTTCATTCTCAAGTCAAACAATCCATACTGACTTGCTTTAAGAAATGCAAGAAGTGCAGTTGCAGATAAATCATGGCTTTTCTTGTAAACATTCTGCTTTTCAAAAGTTTACTGCTATTACTTAAAGTGTAATTTATGGCTCTGTGATGCAGATTGCTTAAAAGGCAGCTGTCTCTATTAAACAAATGAAAACTTTTGGTTTGGGATTGCCTTCCCTGGCTTTTCCAAAGCCCTTCTCCATCTCCTCCACAGCTCCTTTAGGGCTCTAAGGTCTCCCTGAATGAAATTCAGGGTCTCCCACTCAATGAAATTAATCCAATCCAGATCTACCATTTGAAAAATCCAAGTAAGATGCTTTCATGTAACTGTTCAGACTCCTGAGGGGTGTTATGAACATGGGAAGCAATTTTATCACAAGGGGTTAAAGATCCCTTCCTGCCTTCTTGAGATGCTCCTTATCAAAAAGAAGAAATGGTAAAGCTGCTCTGAATTGCTTTTCACTCTGATATTGGAGGAGGGTGGGTTAAAACAAATTCTGTCTGACTGTTTGCTTACAAAACCTTGTATTCAGCAAAAAGAATTCCAGCTACCTGAATGCTTGGAACAATGACAGCTCATTCTATTTATAGCTGTCTCTAATCCTTATTTGCTCATTTATCTTTCTGATTTCTGCTTGCATGTGCACAAACAGGCTGAGGGCAGTGTTCAGCGTCTGCTAACAAAAACCTATTTATAGTTACAGCATTAAATTACAGTACACAGTATTTGTCTGGTTTTGTGTGCCTTTGAGTTCCGTTTAATCCTAGTTTTAAATTTGTCCTTTATTATTTTATTTTCCTTTTGTTTACCATTTCACGTGGTAGTGCAAAATCAGGGTAAGTTTGTATTTATTTTTATTAGGATTGTTGTGCAAGTATGATAAAACTCATTTGGCTTTTTTAGCAATATAGTAAAACCTCTATCCTTTCTTCAACAAAGTCTGATCACAAGAGGAAATACTAGATTCAAAAGAATATCTTATCAAAAAGTGTTGCTGAAATAAATCCAGTGTCACCTAGTTCAGTGTGAAAGCTAGTTTGATGTCTTAATTTGCGTGGTGTGAGCTTTAATAGTGGAAATATTAAATCCTCTTAGATTAGTTTTGTAATCTGGGATTTGAAAGTTCTTTGTCAATAGTAGGTATTTGTGTTTCCAAGCTAGATGTATTTCTGTGAAAGTGTTGTTTGGTGTTTACTAAACCTAAGTTGTTTGTAGTGTTGTGTTCCTCTCCTGTGTGAGCTGTGGTAGTGACAGTGTTTGCCACGACTGTGTTTGTGCTGTTCTATGTACAGCACAACCAGCTTAGTACTGTATTCATCAAAAAGGAAGGCAACCCTAAATTTAAGATAATTCTCACACACAGAACACTTACTACATCCCTGAACTGAGTCTAGAATAAGGATATTAACTTTCCCCTCATGCTCTGCCTATTCCCATCTCATGTTTTACAACTGTTGCTTCTCAGTTTTTATACCCTGAAGCTCTGCCACTTGCATCAGTATCACTCTCTTCCCCACACTGCAGTGTTTACTGTGTTCTGAACTTCTTCCAAATCAATCCTCCTCAGTTCCATCCAAGAAATCTGGGGTAGAGCATTCCCCTCTGGCTATGATCCACTCCCGTGCTGTCTTAATCCAGTGACAAAGTGAGGTTGCTCCAGGCTGCTTTATTTGCCTTGTGGGGTGAGCATGTGCTCTGCTGCCAAGAGGCCTTCTGAACACAGATCTTTTACTGTGGAGGGTCCTGTGCACTCTCTGCAGCTTTGACATCATTTCTCACTCCATGAGCACAGCTTTTGTCCTCCCCAGCTGCTGAGAGATGCTTCTGGAATGTGTTTAACAAGCCTTCCCCCCTTGCAGCAGCATGTTCGGGCTCCTGTTCCAAGGGAAGCTCAGCCAGGTTTTTTATTAAGTCTCCAGACATCTCCTCTCCCTTGGTTTTGTCACTCAGGAGTTATTCCAGTATCCAGCTACTCTTTTGGCACTTTTTCATCCTTCCCAGGGCCTGGTTTGTACCACCTGTTAACACTGCTGCAATATTTTGTTTTCCTCACAAAGATTTGGGGCTAGATTTCGCACCTATTTCCTACCTGGTATAATGGTTGGGCTGTGAGACTGAGTTGGGCTGGCAGTTGAGGTCTTTCAGGTATCTCATCACATTTTACTGGAATGCAGCGAGTGTCTTGGTGGAGCTTCAAGGGAATAGTTGGAAAAGGGAAGTTCTCTGCTATAGGAAAAAAAACTATCAATTCATCATTTGCAGATGAAACAGCAGCTGCATCTGAATTTTTCCTAAGAGATGTTTTATGCCTGGGCTTCATCTTAAGCTTAGGGGTTTATGATTTCCTGTGCAAGCAAGCTTTTTATCTCTTACTGCATATGAACAAATTCTGCAATTAATTTTCCACTTCATGGTTGCTTTCCTCTTTGGATCTATTGAATAATTTGTGCATAAAGTCATCTCATGAACATTTTCTTTGTTTGTTTGTTTCTATTTTTATGTGTTTTTCTCCATCACACCATTATTTTCTGCCTACAATATCACCATGAGTTTCAAGTTTGCATCATAACTTCTCCTTACATTTTTGATGTATTCCTACTCCAAAGGATTCCCTCTGTCAGGGTTATAAAACAACTAGAAATGTCACTGATATTCTCTGAACTCCACACAGTACAACCACCAAAAAGGAAGGCATAGACATCAATTTGGAAGTTAAAGTACTTGGAAAAATCTTTGTGTTCCTTTCTGGTGAATACAGTATTAAGCACTTTATTCTGTTATTACCTCATTACTGTTAGTGTCTCATATGATCTTATTCTTTTATTTTTCTAATTTTTAAGTCTTTAAACCACAAGGAGAAGCAGAACTAAGTGTGTGTTCTGGGCTAATTAATTGTGGTATGAATGTAAAGTGTTCCACAGTAGCAGGGAAGTAGCTCATCCTTTATTCCCAATTTAGAAATATATGTATCTTTTTGAAGTGTTCCAATATGTCTAAGCTTTTACAGTCTTCTGTGGTAGTGAAATTCAGCAGTTGAGCTGCTGACTGCTGAACACCTTTTAATGGATGGATCCCAAAATTGTACCTAGAAGGATCGATTATTTGTAACCAGTTGTCTGGCAGTGCCTTCCTTCCTCTCCTTTTCCCATTGCTGGGAAGCACATTGAATTAGGACAAATCACTGGGAGGTTCTTCCAGAGGAATAGGAATTCATTGGTGTGCAGGTGGAGAAGTGCTGTCTATTGATAAAGCAGTTGCTAGTGTATTTATTGCTTCATTGATTGCTTTTGAATGTTTAGTTACCTACCAATATAACATGAGGATCCCAGATATGTCTGAAAGAGCTGAATGCTGCATTTCCACTTTGTAGGAGGGGCAAAAAAGCTCCTTGTCTGTCAGTAATCGCCTTTCAAAGGTGCCTTGTGCATTGTAATACTTATAACTTCTAAAAGTGTTTTTTTAGATCTACCCAGTGAGACAGTTCAAAAGGCAAGGAGATCTTATTTGATTTAAATAGTAAGAAAATGGTAAATACTTCATGTAGATCTTGAATATGTAGTATTGCTGTGTATCTTAATTCCACACTTGCAGGCATGAATAACGAACAGCAAAATCAGTCTAATAAGGTGAAGCTGATTTTTCAGATTTTCAAAGAATGAGTGGAGATTTAACCATATATAACTGGCTTTCAAAGGCAGTGTAAAAATGCCTTTTTTAGTCTTTGCCCTGTGTTTTCAGCCAGGCATATCCAGGCAGCATTGCATGTGCTAATTTTTGTCCTTTGGTTTATCAAACATTTTTGGCAGCTATTTTTAGGGGCCTTGTGAAGCTTCCATTGCCTGTGGAAGCAGAATTGTCAGTATTAAACCTGAGGCGCTTCTGTTGCACAACAACAAAGGGAATGGTGCCATGGGGGGAGATGAAATCTGAGTTTCAGTACTCAGCCTGTCAGGAAAGAACTGCCAAACACAGCTCTGTGGAGCTGACAGGCTGAAGTTCACCAGTGAGATGATGTCCAGCCTGTCTGATAGGCTCACATGTGGCCACAGGTTTCAAATCCACATTGGCTGGGGAGAAATGACTGAAGCTGATGGGCAAATAAGCCTGACATCTCCACTTTGGGCTGGTTTTGGGTAGAGTGTCAGTAGTGGCTTCAGACAGCGGGTTCTGAAAGGCAAATCCACATCTCTGCTGCTCTCAGATTTCCTGCCCGGCTCAGCTTTCATCCCTTTGTAGTCCCTGTGTGTGTGCTGTGCCTGCCTGAGGGGGTGTATCATGTAAGGCTGGCTGGGAAAGGAATAAGTTAATTATTGGAAAGAAGGCAGTGAGGTGAATGCAGTGATGGAGTTGTAACATCCATTATAACCAGTGCCTATTTCTGTAATTGTAGGCACGAGCTGCTGGAGGAAGCCAGAAGACAAGGTTTGCCTTTTGCGCAGTGGGATGGGCCCACTGTGGTGGTGTGGCTGGAGGTGAGCCGTCCCCCCAAAATGAATAAATCCCCCCTCAACATACAGCCATGTGGAATAGAGGCAGGAATGTTTTCTGTGTCCTGTTCACTCCCTTCTGTGTGTGTTGCAGCTGTGGGTGGGGATGCCAGCCTGGTACGTGGCTGCGTGCCGAGCCAACGTGAAGAGCGGCGCCATCATGTCGGCGCTGTCTGACACGGAGATCCAGCGCGAGATCGGCATCAGCAACCCCCTGCACAGGCTCAAGCTGCGCCTGGCCATCCAGGAGATCATGTCCCTCACCAGCCCCTCTGCCCCTCCCACCTCCAGGACGGTAAGGAACCTCCTGCAGCCCCAAACACTTAGCATTTCCCCACGTTTGAGTGTAAACTTAGAGCTGGACTTCCACTAGGAATTGCTGGAACGGAACACGTTATTTAAATATAGGCTGTTCCTTCCTTTCGTGGAAATGAACTAAAGGAATAACTGCAGTTTTCTTTCTGGAGGAAAAGAGAAGTTTATTTCAGTCAAAGTATGTAACCCAAAGTATTTACAGTTTGTATTATTGGCCTTATCTTTTGGCCTCCAGAGAATTTAAAATACAGCTGAAGTATACCAGTATGTATGGAAATTCTTAGGATTTTTGGAGGTTCTTTTAATGCAGCTATAAAGCCATCAACTCCAAATAATTCAGACTACCTGATCTAGGAGTCACCTGTTTCTCTGTAGTAAATCTAGGCACTTAGTGGGAATTTTGTCTCATGAGTCTGTCTGCCCCCCAGTCTAAAGTTATTCCTGGGGTTATGTGCTAGACTCCAAATGTATTTTTCGGATCAGAGCAGAGCCAGTGTTTAGCCCCTAATGCAATCCTGTCAGCTGTTTGTGCTGCTCAGTTCTGTTAATACCTGTGAAGGGAGCTGCCCCTGTGAGTAGCCTTTATTGCATGCCCTGTCAGTAGCTGTACCTGACCCAGAGACCATTGCTTTGCCCATGCCTGCTCCTTACATGTACCGATTGCTTATCTGTTCTGCAACCTCTCCTCTTTGTTACTGCTTTCCTTTCACTGGATGGGATTGGTTCCCTGTGGGCTCATGTTAGACCACGGGGAATGTCTGGGTAACACATGAAGAGATGGAAAATCTTACAGCCACACAACAAACGGTTAGTTTACAGTGTTGCCACTTCTCTTCCTTAGAGTGCTTTTCCCACTTCTTGAACATTTGAATCAAGTACCTTTTGGCCTTTGTTCTTTCCTTTTTTTTTTTTTTTCCAAATTAACGCACTAAAATTCTGGATTGTTGCTTCTTCTAATTATTAACTTTGCAATCTGCATCTTGATAGCTTTTTTTCCAGAAGGGAGGGGAAAAAAATCAACATTGATATGGTTGTAAACAAAACTCTAATCTGTCAAATGGAGCTCTGACTTGATTGACAAATAGACAAATTGAATTATTAGTGCAGAAATTTCTTCTCTCCAGAAAACTTAATCAGTAGATGGGGTTTGCAACTTCTCATACAGATATAAGTGCCTTGTGTATAATTTTTTACATTGCATGATGCTTGCTTTATCTAGATTTTTTTGGTACGCAGTAGATTTAGAGTCTTGCAGTGCACCATTAACTTTGACCTCCTTACTAAACTCAACCACTAATATGTGTGTGTTCTTTTGCTTTCCTAACCACCTAACAGGAGGATGAGGAGGGAAGCTGGGCTCAGGTTGGAAACTTTATTTAATACTACAGACTGTATGTAAATTGTCACAATCATTAGAGCATGAAAGAATCTGTTTTTCCTTAAGGCCAGCATTGTTTTAATGATCTGGGTGTGACCTGGGGATTGGGAGAGGGGGAAACTGCAGCGTTATCTGCCTACAATGCACACTTGGGAAATACATGTGATTTAAATATTTTAATGTTTTGGTGAGGGGTGGCTCTCTGAGGATGCCAGAATTCCAAAAGGAATATCTGCTCTGTGCAGAAAGTCCCTGTCCAACCCAGCCACCATCCCAGGTGTGCCACAGCATAGCCTGGGCCTGGATGGTTAAGTAGATTTATTTGCACTAATTCTGTAATCCCCCTTGATTGATTGTTTTGCCTTAAAGTGGTGGCAAATCCTAATTGTGTTTTCAGGCATTGATGTAGCTGAGTATTTATACAGGGATAGAAACAAAACTTGGGATTTATCCATGATCCATATCTTTCGGCAGTATGGGCTCTTCTTGCTTGGCTGCCCTCCAGCTTAAACCTGGTTTAAGTCCCATTAACTACATCTCAGCTACTCATTTGTTGATTGTCAGTGATCACAAGCCCAGAGTAAGGAGCTCTTTAATTCTTCCACCTTCTGATGGCTTGGCAGAGACGCATTTCCCCGTGGCCTTGCTCCTTTCTGGAAGGTGCATCCTCTGGGGGAAAAATAAAGCTTTTGACTTTTAACAGAAAAATCTGAATTATTATGCTCTTGAAAAAAGGAGCTTCTGGGTTTTGTTACCCAAGGAGTGAAGAGATAATCTTTATAGATGTTTTCTCTAAAGAAGTGCCTGGTGATTTGCAGATAAAAACTGCTAAATGAGAAAAGTCTCTTTTAGGATAAGGACTAGCATGTAGAATGGCTTGTTCTTCAGTAGCAGGGCTTTATCAGTTTCTGAAAACAGCAAACTGTATTTAAGAAGGCCTGCAGTTACTTTTCTGATAGCTATTCTTTATAAAGTCACATGAAAAATAAGATTTTGCCCCCAGTTTTCAATAGAGAGAGTATTGCAACATCTCAACACAATGAAATTCTATGCCTTTTGCTATCCAAACATGTAGATTAGTCCTTTTTTAAATTATATTTGTCATGCTGTTTCTTGATATAAATTGAGGCAGTTTTACTTGCTGATGTGACTATTTGAACTTGTTTTTCTCCATGAGGTGACTTCTTTGGGAAACACACACGCAGTACTCAGTATTCAGATGTGCTTATCTTTACAGGCTAAGAATTAAACAAGCAATGTCTTTAAAACAGGCTTTGTAAAATAGCTTTTCTTCTTTCACTTCTCATTTCAATAATGAGAATACTGTTGTTTAATGTTGTTTTCAAACCAGACATTAGCCTATGGTGACATGAACCACGAGTGGATTGGCAACGAGTGGCTGCCGAGCCTGGGGCTCCCTCAGTACCGCAGCTACTTCATGGAGTGTCTGGTGGACGCTCGCATGCTGGATCACTTGACTAAAAAAGACCTGCGTGGGCAGCTGAAGATGGTGGACAGCTTTCACAGGTGTGAAAGAGGGGTTTGAAGCTGGAGACCTCACCCACAGTCTGGTGTTTGCATTATCTCTAAATTTTTTTTCCGATTTTTTTTTTTTTCTTCCCCCCTCTGCTCCGAACAGGAACAGTTTTCAGTGTGGGATTATGTGCCTCCGAAGACTGAATTATGATCGAAAAGAACTGGAAAGAAAAAGAGAAGAAAGCCAGAATGAAATTAAGGGTTAGTGCGTTGTCTTCATCCCAGTCTGATTCTGCCATGTTTTCACTGATCAACCTCAAAAATTCATTCACAAAGAAAAGGCTTTATAAAATATCAAGTGTTAAATGCACAAGGTGTGTCTGGATATAGGCCCTGAACACTGAATGATAAAGCTATCATTAAATCACTTACTTATACTACAAATGGGAACTTCTTTGAAACTCATACTGCTCTGAAGTTTGAATTAAATGTTTTAGGAGAGTGAGAGCTAAGAACCTGTGGGGGGGGCGTGTCCTTTTTTTCTTCTGCTCCTCATTTTGACATAACTTCACATCTGCATGATTTTGTTGTTGCTTGTGGCTGGTAACTTTTATTGCCCAGCAATTGATGAAAAAATATCCAAGTGACTTAGGTATTTATATCTTCAGATTTATGGTGATTATTGTACAGGAGAGAAGGAATAAGAGAAAACAGGGTGGGAATTAATGGTTTTCCAAGATTTCTCATAGAAGTTTTGTTCCCTGCCTAACAGCAGAAGTATTTTCTGATATCTGAGTCTAAAAATTGGTTTGGAAGGTTCTGTGCCTGCTCTTTTCCCTTTCCTTTTAAAGCATTGATACCTTTTGGTGGTTAACTTGCTAATTGTGCCTGAGATGATTCCTAGGAGTCACAACTAACTGGCAGCAGCCAAGCCAGGGTTGTAGCTGGTTGGTTGTTTTTGGTCTTTCAAAAGGAGTGGGTTCATCTCTTCCCTCTGGAGAGCTGCTCCTGGAATATTCAAGTTATGGTCTCAAACATCTCCCAGCAGACTTGTAATATGTTTATTTCCATTTCACTGCTGTGGATGATTTGGGTGAGAGCAGTGGTGCTGCAATGAGCCTGGCTCTGTGTTTTTGCCCCCCCAGATGTCCTGGTGTGGAGCAACGAGAGGATGATCCACTGGGTGGTGTCCATCGGCCTTAAGGAATACGCCAATAACCTGCTGGAGAGCGGCGTGCACGGTGCACTTGTGGCCTTAGATGAATCCTTTGATTACAATGCTCTGGCTCTCCTGCTGCAAATCCCCACTCAAAACACACAGGTGAGCAAGGACGAGGCACTTCAGGCCTCCTAGCAAGGTTAAAAATGGAGCTGGTTGGGTTTTTTCACAGTTAACAGCATTTTGAAACTTTAGCAATGCAGAGTTGTCCATTGTCACATAAGACAAAACCTTAAAATCATGATTTTCTACTAGTTGTTAATAACAATTCTCACTGGTAAACTGCTTGAAAGGAAATTGAATATTTTCCTCACAGCCCATCTTCACAACAGTAGTGTGAAACTCATCATTTTTGCTGTTTGCTAGTTTTTGCTCTGAAATAATTAACTTTGAGGCAGGATCATGAATTTTCATGCCACAAGTAGAAGAGAGCTGTTAGTTGAGTCTTCCTTAAATTTTTAATAAGTTACAAATTAAATAGTAACTTTTCAAGTACTGACCTTTCAAGTATGAAGTGTGTTTATTAATCTGATAAGAAAGCACTAAACAATTTGGCTCCTATTAAGTTTTTTAAATCATTATAGGTTACTAATTACCAATCTTTTGGAATTACCTTCCATTTCTTTTGTACCACCAACTTCAGGCTCGTGCTGTTCTGGAGAGGGAATTCAATAACCTTCTGGCAATGGGCACTGACAGAAGACTTGATGAAGTAAGTTACTCCAGTTGTTGACCCATTTTATGGTCCTGGAAACTTTATCAGAACTGCTCAGGGAAAGAATTTAGCCTAAGCCTCTTGAAGCTTTTGACAGAATAGTGACAGAAACCTTAACTTGAAACTCCTTCGCTCTGAGGGTTTCTAAATACAGCAGGATTTGTGTATTTTGGTAAGATGACTTTGAATATGAAAGTATTGGGAAGATCTGCAAGTTTGGTTTTCTAGCTCACATCGTTCATGTTTAATAGGAACACTTGGGGCTGAATCCTCTTGATCTAAAATATGGGAAAATTAGTGGCCAGCATTGCAATGAACAAACTGTGATAGAGAAAGGCACTTTATCCTAAACAGCAGTATTTCAAAGAGCTTTGTGGGGTTTTCAAGAGATCTCATGTTCATTTTGACTCATACTGGTGCAGAAGACTGCCAGGTGCATTTACACATCCAAGTAATTTCTGTTGGGCAGCCTGGGACCTTGTTGTATAAACTGCACTGGAATGAGTGTGAAACTAAAAGTGTGAGGCTGGTCTGTGCACCCACAGCACAGAGAGAGTGTTCCATCTTCACCTTCTAAGTTGCTCAGTAAGTGGACAGATTCAAGCTGGTGTTACTGCCCCAGGAGAGCCTTAATTATTAATTCTGTGCTGCCTCATCTTTGGTACTGATGGGATCTGATGTGGTAGCACATGCAGGCAGAAGTGTTCCAGATTAAGGCTGAAGTGACAGAACCTTTCTGTGGTTAACCAGCTCAGGAAACCAGTCTTACAAACATTGGTGCTGGGGTGAGGAAGTGGGCAGGGGAAGGGGAAGTTACTGACAGCTCTGTTTCCATGTGCATCTCTACCAAGATTTTAACCCATCAGAAAGCACTGATGGTGTTCGAAAGCATTTTCCTTGGAGATTGCAAACTGCAAAAGGAGCTTTGAGGGAGCAGATGTTTGCTGTGTTCTAGTGGCACGGGGCAGTTTCACCATGAAAATCTCTTCAAATAATGCAGACGCTTCTCTTCTAATTGTACAAGGGAATAAATCTGAGCTTTCAAAGGATTGAAGTGTTTCTAAATGGGAAGTTGGCAAATGGAGCTGCCCAGTGGGTATATTTGCATTGACACGATACTTTCTCTGCCAAAAATGTTTTTGGAGATGGCACTTAAACTGTATTTACTTAGGGCAGCATTATATTTCTGAGGTGGGACTGTTGCTTGAAAGACACAGATACACTAATGGGGGAAGGAAAATGCACTTGGGTAATTAAGTTACATTTACCCAAGTGCTTAAGGAAAACTCTGCTTGGCAATGCAGTATTTAATACACTTACTTTTTGTTTCCTCACAATTACCTCCTTCAGTGGTGATACATTTACTTGAGTTTGTCAGTAATCCTTTTAATGTCAGTAGCAATCCCACAATTTTGGAATGCTAATGTTGTTTGTCAATATGACAGGATGATGATAAGAGCTTTAGGAGAGCACCTTCGTGGAGAAAGAAGTTTAGACCAAAGGACATAAGAGGTTTAGCTGCTGGATCAGCAGAGACTCTTCCTGCAAATTTCAGAGTTACAACCTCCATGTCTTCACCCTCTATGCAGCCAAAGAAGATGCAGATTGATGGTATTGATTTTGTATAATTTTAAGCATGATGTGCTTTTTTTTTTGCCTGAGATTCCAGGGGAGTTAAGTCCAAATGACCTTTTTTGCTGCATAAAAGCATCTGCCTTGTGCATGGTTGTATTTATAACACTGTGTTTAACCTTAGGGTGCTTTGTCATTGCAGGAAGCTGTACTAGAGGTGGAGTCTCTTTTTTACATCACTGGAGTAGCAAAATGAGAGCCATAGCTAGAAATAAATGTAATTTAGGAAAGCAAAATGACAGCTTAGGAGTCCTTTAATCACATGATGCCTAATTTGTGATTAGCAGAAATTAGACCAATATGAGCCCCATTTCTAAAATGCAATAAAATGCATTCAAAAGTGATGTGAGTAAACTTCCTCAGGTAATTTTGAGATGAGTAAAACTTCAGTAACAGGTTCATTACCTGCCCTGTAGTGGTCACTTCAGTAATAACCATACCTGAAATCACTGTTTCATTAATTGCTGTGTTCTTAGTAATCTTTGATTATATGTGTACACACAGATATGAATTAAAAAACCCAGACCAATAAAAGCAGACCCCAAAAATCCCACCTGGAAGTGGAAGGTGATCACCTGTCACATGAGGGATCTTGTCTGTTTAAAAACCATATCTGTAACAGCATAAAAGTAAACTTTGATTTGAATTTGGTTTACAAAAGACACGTAGAAACAAATATGAAATGGTTCTTTATTGGAACAGACAGGGTGAGAACACAATCTGTTGGAGTTGCCTCAGGTTCTGAAAACTCTTATTTATTCGTAAAGCTCAAAAAACCAATTTTTGCATCTGATGCTACTCTCAGTAAGCTCTTCTAAATTTTAGATACTGTCACTAGCACAAAATTCTTACCAGAGAACATGTGGAAATTTCTGTAAATGAAAGTAAGTTAAGTCTTTACCATGTAAAACCACTTTCTTTTTGAAATATTTGATACTTACAAACTACATAAAGTAGTAAATAACTTAGAAAATCACCTTTGCTATTTTCTCTGTGCTAGTTGGCAAGCAAAATTTTTTTAGAATTCTTCTTGTTAGCCCCTGGAACAAGAAGTGATTAATATACAAAATGTCAAATAAATTCTGCCTTTCTAACTTGTAACCTTAGAATTGGGTGAGTACCAAAGCTGTAATCACCATTGCTGTGGAGGGGTTTTTTTTGTTTTGTTTTGAAAACTAACATGCATGCTGTGTTCTGCATGTCTTCCCATGCTTCTTGGAATAGGCAGTGTATCAGGAACACAAAGATTGGATTCTGCTACAGTAAGGACCTACTCCTGTTAAAGCCTTCTCCTGGTGAGTAAAGCTGATAGGAATAACACTGCAGCAGCTATTTATGAAATAAAACAGCAGGGATTTACTAGAGTGGATTTACACACTGAGAAAACAGTTCAGGTTTTCAGAATAGGTAGTTTTATTGGAAATCCCAAGTTGATTTCCTACAACGACTGAGTGTTGAAATACTGGGTTTTGTTAGTTCTGTGTTCCTGTGAGGTTTTTTTAAGCAGCCTCAACAAGGACCTGTGCTAAATATCTCTGTAGAAAGTGTTGAAATGAAAGGTTAGATGAAGCACAGCTAGTGGAAGTGGGAGTGGGGGAAGAAAACAAATTAGAGATGAAAAGAAAACAATCCAGTGTGTGACACTGCAGCTCAGATTGTTGATCCCTCAGAGTCTTTGCTTGGTCAGAGCTGTCCCACTAAAACATGCTTGAGTATTGAATTGTTACAGGGACGACTGCAGTTTCCCTGCCACTGTGATTGCTTAGGCTGGCTGGTGGATTTAGCTACCTGCAGCCTCAGTGCTGCTGATAAAAGGCAGCTGGATGTGCTGTAACACAAAATTCCATGTTTTCTGGCTTGTGAAACATCTATAGTCCTGTCTTTCTCCAGGGTCTGGATTGTTTCTGCAGCAGCCTCTGCTGTATTTTCTCATGGCACAGTACTTGTCTCATTTTGTAAGCAAGTCTGAAAACAAATCCTTTTTTTATTATTACTTTTTATACTACAATGGATTTTCCAGAATCAATTCAGTGGCTCTTTCCCCCTCACTGACATCTTTCATGGACTGTAAATTGTCTGTCTTCTCTGCTTGTACCTTCTTTCTTCATCCCTCTCAGCTCATGGATTTGCTTCCTCAAATTCAGAACCTTTTTGCAGGAATGAGTTGAGTTCTAAAGAGTTCTTAGATATGAAATGCTGAGAAGGGAGACTCTTGCACATGGCAGCTCAGACCATGTGAGTGTGTCAGTTCATAATCTCAGGGGCTCTCTTAAAGTATTTTTAGTTGCAAGAAATGGAAGTTTTAAGTCTCCTTTCCCCCAGATTCTCCTCCCTGTTTCAGGATTTTCCATAGTCAGATGACGTAGGATGGAATTCCTCCAAGCAGAAAGGTTTGCCCTCATGGCTTCATTTGCATTGCAGCTGGAGATGGCAGGAGGCAATAAAATGATATCCAACGTGGCATGGCTGTAATTGAGTGCATCAGTGCTGCACTGCTGAGCTGTTTGTGACAGTCTTGGGATGAAATGGTGGTTAAAACCCTGCTAATGCAATCTTCTGTGTTTCTCTTCTTTTTGTGTGTTGTTCTTGTTTGTTGTTTTTGCAGTTTACCCACACTATTTCTACCGGTGATATGCAGCATTTTGAACATTTGGAACCCTTAACCTGTTAATACTTGTTAAATGGACACTTTGAGATATTTTATTACAGAGTTTTTAATTAGCAAATAAATTCATGAGTACTATAGAGAAAATATTTTAGAATCTAAATGTTTCTTATATTTATGTGACTTCTCATTTATATAGTTACTTACTTTTTCTGTTTCTATTCAGTCTACAAATCAAATCATTGCTGATTTTTTATTCTAATTTTAGTCTTTTCAACTGAATGTACTGTAATGCTTGTATGTATATGTCCCTATGAGCAATATAGGGTTTTTGTAAATTATGCAGTTACTGTAATTATCATTGTTTTTTAATCATGAAACTGAAGGTGAAAAGGGGTTTTAATACCTTTGTAAAAGTATCCTGACACCGAGCAGTATATATTTTGTCTTTTGGAGCGCTTAGCTTAGATCTGAAAGCAAGTCCAGCTTCTTTTCAGGTGAGCCTTTGTTGCCGTGGTACAGGAGCGTTGTTCTCCTCAGAGCTGTACCTCTCCACACAGAGGACGTGTCAAGTAGTGGCAATTTGTCTTTATTTAAAGTAGAACTGGTTTGAAAAGCTGGGAGGAACTCTTAAACCCTGCGGGACACGTTGTAGGAGCGATTGCCTCAGCCCCACACCCTCTGCCGTGTTTGTGTAGCGACTCTTGCAGTGACTGAAAACAAGCCATAAACCCAGGACTGTTTGTATTTTTGCTTTTCCTTCCCTGAGGAGGATAGACTTCGTAATGATTCCTGGTCGTGAGCCACAGGCCACACAGAGGGGTTTTTTTGTTGTTGTTGTCCTAGACCTTTTTTGCTTGAAAACACTTGGTGGAAAGATGCTGGTGGAACCAGTTTTAATGGACCAATCCTAAAGCACTGCAGCCTCCTGTCAAATGAGTAGTGAACGATGAAGGTACAATGGGCTGAAAATTAAAGCAGTGCATCTTCTAATCAAGGCCTTACTTTTCTTATCTAAGTCATCCTACGTGTTTTGTAAACTTGTTCTAAAGACTTGTCTGGACTTTCATTTGGATGGTTGTAGCCATTTTGGACTGTATGAGTAGAAACTGTACCTGACACTTGTAAATGGCATATTAAAAAGCCAGCAAGAATCTGTTCAGATGGTGCATTATTTATTATGCAACAATATATATAGCATGTCTTTTTTCTTATTTTGTTTTCCACTTTTAACTTGCTTGTAAAACTGAAATTCATTGTTACTGTTCTGTTTTTCTATTAATCTTTTGTGTATTTTCAGATTATGTAACAATATGTACAGTCTACTTTTGAACTATTTTTATCACAGTATTATTTATTGCTTTCAATAAAGTACTGATGCATTTTCCACTGCCAATAAAACACTATGGAAAAGCTAAGATCTAATTGTATGCAGGCAGAAACTTTTGCAGTGAGTGGGTATTGTCAATAAAGCATCTTAATGATTTTTTGCTGCCCTGTAGACCTGGTTTCAGATGATGACCTTTCTCCAGCAGCAAAAAGATTCCATTAGATGTGACATTTTCTTTGGAATTGTTCAAGTTCACATGCCTTCATATCAGTTTGCTGGAAAAATCTGCTTTATTGCCTACTTCTGCTCATAGTTAGAGCTATGATTTGCTTTTTAACCTCATAAACCAGACCTGTCACACAACTTCAGTGCATTCTGGTCCACAGGGTGAAGATGGAAGTGCTGTCCTAGACAGCAGCAACAGTTGCTTTTGTAATAAATGAGACCATGGTGATATTTGGTGAGAAACATAGGAGTTGAGGGAACCAGTGCAAAATGGGCTGATGGTAGGGCTGTTCATGTCAATTTTGATATATTTGTAAACCATTTCACTGAGAAAGTTGCAGAACCATGGAAGCAGTAGTGAAGCCTGTTTCATCATGTCCTCCAGATCACCAGCAGGATGTGGAATGCCTGGAGAAACACTGCCATGGATGCTCTAAGCCTTGTTCAGTGATGCATCTCTGTTTGTCTGGCTTGTCTGTTCATTTGCAGTCTCTTTTATATTCTCAGAGAATCTATCTTTCTAGAAAAAAACAAACCTGAAATGGAACTGCAGAAGGAAATCCTGACTCACTGCTCAGCTCAACTTTGCTGTTTAGAGAAACCTTGCCTAGGCGTTGCTGGTCACTGATGTGATAGTAGGTGTTCAAATTCATGTATTGTTGCTTCTCAAAAGTGAAACCAATGCGGGGTAGACTTGTAAAATGTGAACAGAAAATGCGTTTATTCTTTTGAGGCTGTAAAACCTTAACTGTTACGGAACAATGGAACTGACATGAGAGGTAGAATAAATGAGTGAAAGGGAGAAAGCTTTCACAAACTGGCAAAACCTTGTGTGATGATTTCCTTCTGGGTTACACAGCAGAGCTGTGCTGGAGAGATCCAGAAAAACGTGTCTTGCTCAGTTCTACTAACTCCCACATGCCCTGCTGAAACAAAACTGTGCACGTGGAAAAGGCACCTGGGTCTGTTACAGGGATCTTTAGATAATGCTTGATTAAATACAACGTTTTGTAAATTGCCAAATGTCTTTAAAGGCTTTAGTTGGAAAGGGGGCTGTAAAAATTCAACTGTGCATCCTGTCTGCGTGCTTCAGAATTATCTGAGTGAACTTTAAACTTGGATTTTTGCATGTTTAAAGGACAGGGACTCTCAAAACACATGCTTTAACTCTTTCAAACTTTTTAACTCTTTCAGCTTGTGGACAGTAGTGATGTATCATGCCAAGATTTGGAGAACAGAAGAATTAGCTCAAAGCAGAATTTATTTTTGGAGCTTGGTAGGCTAAAGATTGAGAGGTAGGGGCAGCAAAATGAATTTTCAGGTCAGTAAAAAATTGCTACTATATATTTGGGGCAGGTACTTCTAAAAGAAACTAGAGTTATTTTGCCTTTAAAAGGAAAGTTTTTCACTTCCCACTTTCTGGGTTGTAGCTTTGGTGCACAGGTTATTTACCATTTTTAAATTTCATTGTTTGTTAATAGTAGGGGGCTTGGGAGGGAAAGGGCAGTTGTAGTTAACTTAGGTAACAGTACGTTCGGTTTTATACGAGATGTTGGAACAGATGGATGAAAAATTATATATAAATGTGGTTGATATTCCTATCTGTACGTAGAGGGACAGGTAAAGATTCCAAAAGGAGACAGAACAGACAGAAGTTCTAAAGGATTGAGGTTCTCTGCAAATGTGTTCTCTTGCATTCAGCTTTTTGAGAAGTTCAGCCCAGTTTTTCAAATAGGCCGTATTCAGTTTATGGGGTAAATCACCCTTTTGTGTAATCCAAAAGAAAAGTAACTGAGCCTCCTTATAACATGAACTGGCTACATTTGGACTTAAGTTGTTCACCTGGATTTTTTTACCGTCTTGCCCTGTTAATAGCAGCTGGAGTTCGTGTTTTTATCTATTTTTTTTTTTTTTTTTTTTTCTGGAAATGGCCTGCCTTGGGGTCCTGAACAGCGGACAAACCAGCAGCTCATACCCGAGTGGTTTCAAACCCCATAGTTTCCCTTCTGCCATGGTTTCATCTGCATCCTCTGGGGGATCCCAGCCACTTTTGCCCACTGCCAAAAAGCGATGGAAACCCCCGGGCACGGAGTAGATGCGACTTCCAAACCATGACGGTGCAAAAACGAGTATTAAACAAGAAGGACGTTCAAAACTGCACCAGCAACTCCGCTGTGGCCATTTTAAAACTACTGATGGTGCAAATTTTTTTGAGCAGATAAAAGAAACGGGGGACGGAGCGGCTGTNGAGGGGGAGCCGAGCCGGGGGCGGGCAGCGCAAGGCACAGCCGGAGGGCGTCGCGACTCGGTGTCATTTTTTAATTGCTATTATTTTTCTTTTTCAAATTTTATTTCAACTCCGAAGCTGCGAACTNTCCCCACAGCCGTGTGGCCCCGGGCAGCCGGGGAGCTGTGCCCGAGCCCCGGCGCTGCCGCCCGCAGCTCGTCCCTAGGCCCGGGCGGCGGGGAGGCGCTGAGAGAGGCGCTGGAGGTGCTGGGCAGGATGATGTGTGTGCCCATTAGTCATAGCAGCGCATACATTCGAGGCATATATTTAGCCTGGGTTTGTGTTCGAAGCGTAGCGTTTGCTCCTTCCTTCAGGAATCGCGACCACGTGAGGCAGTGAGTCATGAATAGATGGTGTTTCTGCTCGTTCTGCCCTGGAATCGGGGCTGGAATAGCAGGCGGAAACCAGGCTTGTTCCTGGGCGCTGGGGCTGCTCTGCTACTTGTGGAATTCACAGAATGCAGGGTTGAGCTGTGCAAAAATGTTGGTGCTTGTGTGTGTGATGTGCACAGAGTCGTGGTGGAGTCTGGATTTTGCGTGTGAAATCCTTCCCTGTGCTATTGTTTGTGAGAGCTGGAGGAGGAAGCACTGAAACCTAGACTGAAAGGTCCAGCTTTTGTTCTTAGAGATGTCCAAGCACAGCTGAGTGAACAAAATACATCAAGCAAGTGAGCATAAGAAACAAGGGCTTGGGAGAAAAAAAGTTGTGTTTGGCACAAAGTATATAGAAATTTACGATACACAGTATCCCTCCGGTCAGCTCTCATCGCTTGAATTCTATTCCTCAACATCTTGCACAGTGTGCTGGAGCATGGAAGGATGGATACAAAACATTTGTCTTAGAAGTTAGAAAGAGCTTGGAACCATTATTGAGCTGCTCGGGTTCTGCTTTGGGGTTTTTTTTGGCGAGAGGTTGGATTTTAGTAGGAGAGAGTAGAGCAGTCAGGCAATCATGTGAGAGAAGGCTTTAGTGAGTGTTTTCAGGATGATGTTAAGCTACCTGTGTTCTCAAGGTTTGGGTTATAAACTCACAGTCTCAGAGGTTTTTTGGATATGGAATACTATTATAAAGGTTAGTTCATTAATTGTCAGAGGAATTTAGAGATGGGAAACCTGAGAAAACATGAGGGGAGACCTGCTAGTACTGTTAGGATGTCATCTGCTCTGCTTTTACACCGTCCTTCCAGGCTACTCCAGCATTTGCTACCCTGGTGTTTGTCAGTTTTTCAGCTGTTCTCACTCACATTAACAGTCCTGAAATTTCTGAAATGCTCCATAAAAGTGGCTCATCAGCTCGTTCTGCCAGGCTGCAGAACAAGCCTGACAGAATGAGCTGTGGACTTTAGCCAGGGATTATTAGCTATGCATGTAAGAGGGAGTGAGTTTTCATGCTGCCCACTGAATTATGCTTGTGTGAATTAAATAGCCTGTGATAATTGTATTTATAATCTGTTCTTAATTAGAAGGATAAAGGTAAGCGGACAGAATGATGGTATGTTAAACAACTGAACTCTAGTTGAATAGCAAAGAAATATGAAATCCTTTCTCTGAAATGTATTCTGAAAAAGCTGGGAGAACAGGCAGCTTGTAGATTGATGTTTCAGTTTTGCTTTCTAGAATGTATCTGTTTTGATTTAGGTAGAATAAAGGGTGTAACATCCAGCAGCCAGCACCGGGAAGATCAGGAGTTCTGCTAACCAGTTGCATTCAGAAGTGTTAATGAAAAACATCCAATTGATACTCCAGGGGGGGATAAAGTTTCCAGACAGTGAGAGGCCCCAAATCATTAACCTCTTGAAAGTGCTGGGTGTTGTTTCTAGAAGTCATTGTTTGCCTTTTTTGTGAGTCCTGCTTCCTGCAGTCGCTCTGTGCTTGTCCCGAAGGCCGGATGAGGTGCGGAGTTTGTGTGCACTGGATTTGCCCTAGGAGCACAGACACTCCTGCTCTCTATTGTTGGAGCAGTGTCTGGGTTGTGTGCAAATTCCTGGAGTTGCTGGGATTTCTGTCACCCTGCTGGAGCTCCCTGCAGGGCAGAAGAGGCTGTGCAGGTGTAATGCAGGTGAAGAACAATGTCGTGCTCATCATTTTTAATGCCTGGGGGAAAAAATCACCTGTTTCTGCACTTTAATTGTATGCACAGGATCCAGAATTAGCAGCAGTCTTTGGAAGTGTGTGTTGGCTTGGAAACCTGTGTGAGCAGAAGTCTTTGAGTGCAGTGACTCCACAAAAAGGCACACATTAATCTGAGCAAACAAAGGTGACTTTGTTCTCTTTGAAACAGCAATTGCTCTTAATCTTTTTACAGTGCAGATGGGAGAGTTAGACAGGTTTGTAAGCCAGCTTGAGAAGACAGCCTGAGCACCAATGGTCAAGCCTGTTTTCACTGCAAGCACAGCTTTTGGTGATGTGGTTAAATAAAATACTTTATTGGGAGTTTTGGATTGCATCTCCTCTGTCAGCTCTTGCACAAATCAAATGAGCTGGCACGTGAATGGAGCATGACCCTGCTTCTCCTGCTGCTGTTGCAGATGTGGAAGGCTACTGCAGGCCACACCGTGTCTGTCAGCCAGGACGATGGAGCTGATGACTGGGAGACAGATCCAGACTTTGTGGTATGGATTTTGGGGCTTGCTGATCCACCAGGAGCATGTTCTGGGACAGTTCCTCAGGAACTCTGCGGGTTGGGGGACATGTCCTGGCTAAATAAACTGCCAGGAGCGTGTCCCTGCCGTGGAGGGGAGTTGAAGCTGCTTTTCTAACAGTTGTGACTGCTGGAGACGTTTGCACTGAGCTCTGGAATCTGATGATCTCTTGGTGATCTCTTTGGGTTTTTAACTCTCTTTTTGTGTGTGTCCTTCACAGAATGACGTCAGTGAGAAGGAGCAGCGCTGGGGAGCTAAAACCGTCAATGGGTCTGGCCACCAAGAGCACATCAAGTAAAGCAGCTCTCTTGTGCAATTTCTTAATAGGCACAGTCCCAGGTGGCTTTTAATCACCTTGTGATCTCAGTTACTTGTGTCTTCATAATTAAAACAAGAGTCCCTGTAGAAGATTGATTACTTGCCAGATTGCTGGGCTTTCAAATCCGTCAGTGTCTCCAGAGCTGAAATTAAGAGCAGAAATACGGTGTAGGGACCCTTAAGTCTTTCTTTGTCGCTGGAAATGAGGTTTTTCCTGCCTCTGTATCTGAAAAGGTTTTTTTGTGCTGTTTTGGTGCGAGAGCCAGTAGTGCTGGTGGAGAAGCTGAGGGATCTGAGCAGCTTCAGTTTGGTATTTTAAGGAAACGTTAGGTCCCTTAATTCTTACGCTTTGTTTAGAACACTGCTACCACCAAACTCATAAAAAACCCTGGCAAAGTAACAAACTGAGCTCTCTGATGGAAAAGCAAATGGGTGCATCACAGAGGAATATTTGAAACAGAAATGATGCATCTTCTCAGTCCTTTTTCGTACAAAAAGTGTCTAGGACAGAACTTGTAAGCAGTTTTAGGAAATGTGTGATGTTGCAAACAGAGGCAGACTGAACTCTGGTTATTTCAGGGCTCAGTGTTACTCTGCTCTATTCTGAGGGCAGTGGGGATTCCTGCTGGCTGAATTACACCTGAGGAAGCTTAAAACTCAGGTGGGAGGTGCTTAAAGTACAGATTACACCTTAGGTTACCCTTCTTTTCATAGCCTGCACTGCGCTCAGTTCAATTCCTGCGAATTTCAAGGGATCACTTTGGGAAGAGGAGGTGCAAGTTTCCTTACATCTTCATTTTGCAGTGGAATGCTGTCCAGAATGCTCTGTTAGAATTATCCCTGATACCACAGGGACTGTGTGATAAGAGATGATCCCTGTTCTGAAAAGTTGCCATCTAAATAGGAAGTATTGGGAAGAATTTAAATTAGGACATGAGGGAAAAAAAATGTTTCGGGTACAAATAAATTCTAGGTAAAGGATTGTTAAAATAGCAAAATTGCATTCCACATTAGCCTTAAAATCAGCAGTTTCTTTTCCTAAAAAGCATTTTGCAGTGGACAAATCCATTGTTTCAGAATGTGAGGAGATGTATGGAAAGGGCTTGAAAAATCCAAGTGATCCAACTTCTAATTGAGATGATGGTTTTGTCAGCTTTATATTTGCATCTTTAGAAAGACGCTTGCTGAAACTTCCTTAGTAAAAGTTGCTGCTTTGTTGTCTTTTAAAGTATTCACCAGCTGAGGGAGAATGTATTCCAAGAGCACCAGAACCTCAAAGAGAGGGAGCTGCAAACGGGACCAAAAGCTTCCCATGGCTATGGAGGGAAGTTTGGCGTGGAGCAGGATCGCATGGATAAAGTAAGTGTGGGTTGGAGGGGATAAAATGATCAGTGATCAGCCTGGCCAGCACCTCTGTGTGTGAGCTCAGCTTGTTCCAGCTCTGCTCTGGGCTGTGCAGTGGCCCCACGTGGTTTTGATTGGTGCCAAGTCTGGAGAGGATTCCCCTGGAGTCAGGATTCAAGTTTTTCAATTTATGTTTCTAAATCAGCAAAGGTCTTGGTACATTGATAAATCCACTATGATCTTTTTATTTGGGTGCTGGGCCAGCTCTCCTATGCATATAGAGACTGCCAAAAAATGAAAAAAGGATGTGCTGCTGCACTAAAATGAGGGTGCAGCTCTTGTGAACAAACTGCAAGTATTTAAAATATTGTACTTCAATCAGATGGTAGTTGTTTATATAAAAAGTTGATAGCTGCTTATGCTGCACTGTTAAAAAAATTATAATTCTTAGTATAATTCCTTTAGTCATGTGATAGACATTTCAACTTCTGGCTGCTTTCTTTTGTGAGCTCTGCTAGGATAAGAACCAAAACATTTCTAAATACAAAAGATTTTCTTACTTTATTTGTTTTCTGTATTCTTGGTAGCTTGACAGCCTTAAAGTTTTGCACGACTCTCATGTTCCAGAGTTAATTGCTGTCCAGTTCTCAGTGGGCCTTGGAAGTAGGCTAACCTTTGAATTAGAGAAAAGGAATTGCTGAGCAGATTCAACCACCAGGCCTGTTGTGCTGCTGCTCTCTAGTGTCAGCAGTTTATCCCTCACCTGTGTCTGTGGGGAAAAAGAAAGGGATAAAAGCCAGCAGAGTTTCCCATAGGCCAGGGGAAAAACCTGCTGGTCATGCCCTTGTGAGTGATGCTCACAAGGTGGCAGGAGGTGTCTGTGATTCCTGTTTGTAATAAATCTTTCTCCCTTGTGACTGTAGTTCTGAAGCCTTGTGGCTGAGCTGTCTCCTTTGCAGGTATCTGTGCAGGTGTGCTGCTCCTCAAGCTTGGCTTTAAGGCTTGGCCCATTCAGGGTGGCTGCAGCCTTGTCCTCGTGCAGGGTTTTGCTGCATTTAGGGCAAAACCTTGGTGCTTGGAGATAAAATGAGCATTTCCATCTCTCTGTGTGCCATTCCTCCTGAGCTGGTGTAAAATGTACAGAAAAGGGATGAAGGTGTTTGTTGCTGAAATACAATTTTTTTTCTGAGTCTTTTCTAAAGAGGGTTTTGTTGTAGTGTTTGGTACTTGGTGAAATGCAGAAAGTGCTGGTGCCACCAAGAAACACCACACTTACACCTCAGCTGGCGTAACAAAAGGGAAGTCAGGTAAAATCACATAAAACCTAAAATTTTCAGAGCTTCATTTTTTCTATAAATGTAATGGGAAGAATAAAGGGAAGTAGGAGACTTTTCTGTCCCAGTTCACATACACTGTACTACAGAACAGCTGCAAAATAAACAGGAATGTGACTGTTCCAGTCAGGAAAAGGAGGGAGCTTTTGTAACGCTGTTGAGTTAAAACAGTGTCCTGTTATTGCTATCTTTGATCTCCTTGATCTGTTACCTGGAAATGACTTCAGGCAGTGATGCTTTGCTTCCCTACCTGCTGGGAATGTTCCCTCCAGCCCTTGTGGGGAAGAAAAAGAGCAAACACTGTAAAATCCGAGGTACTTAGGTGAGCAGACACCTCGTGTCCTCAAATTAATTCACCTTGGTCCAGGTGCCTGGCACAGGATTATCCAATGCTGGATTACTGGTGAGTTGCAGGTTTTCTGGCCAGTTCCCAGAGCAAGGAAAAAGCATTTTTGCTGGAGGTGTGAGGCTCCAGCATCAATTCCAGGAGCAGGAAGGGCTCCCCAGCACTGGGTCAGTGTAACACGAGCAAGGGCTGTGTGGAGGCACTTGCAGGGGTGTAATTACATATCCCTGTGTCCTGCCACGTGTGGGATGGATGGAGCTCAGCCTCTGCTCAGCTCAGCTTCCAGGGCCAGGATGCAGGGCTGGGATACCTTTGGGACAGGTGTGGCACATGCATCTCCTCGTGTTCAATACCATTTTGCATGTGAGGAGGATGCCCAACTGTGATTTATGCAGGAGACTTGGGTGCCTCCCCTGGCTTTGGTTGTATTTGTGTTGTTGTACAACAATGTTGTATTTCGTGCAGTCCCCTGTCAGCTACAGCAGATCCCTAAATAAACACAAGGCTGTGTGTTTCACTCACTTCAGATTCTGCATGAACACCATCAGGAGTCCCTCTGTACCTGTCTTGTTTTCATTCCTGTGCTTTTGAGGTGCAAATGCAGGGTGTAAAACAGTCCCCATCAGATGCAGTCACTTCCCTTGCCTAGGCTGGATTGGTGGCATGGCAGCAGCCTTGTGGACACTTCCCAAGTGAGCAGGAATTTCTGGGGAAGTTGGAGCAGGAAGAGTGGCAGTGATGCATGTTGGTTACAAAACTCACCCTCAGGTTGCTTGGTGCAGTGTTTTGTCTGACACACGGGGCTGTGTGGAACTGCTGTCTCTGAACTTCACCAATTTCTTCCAGTCAGCTGTTGGACATGAATATCAATCCAAGCTTTCTAAGCATTGCTCCCAGGTGGATTCTGTGAAGGGATTTGGTGGCAAGTTTGGAGTACAAACCGACAGAGTTGACCAGGTGAGTGATTTCATCTCCTCCTGCAGCCACCAACAGTGGTTTATTTCTTCTTTTTGTACTTAAAATTGCAAAATTCCAGTGCCTTGGGGTGCTGGTGTGGGCTGCTCTTTTTGAAGTTTAGGAGAAGCTAATGCTGACTGTTAGGGAGATAAATTACTGTTTAAAGCAGAGTAGAAAAAAGCCCTGGTGGGAAGTTGAGATGAGTTGACGAGAAAGCTGAAAAGAGATGTTAAAACACTGCTTTTTTGTGTTCTTTGACAAGGTCAGCGTGAATAGTGTAGAATGTTTGGGGTTGGTTTGTCCTGTACCACAACACGAGCTGCTGGGCAGGATAATTGATGTCCTGTTCCAAGGCTGCCTAGCAGTCCCTGCAGGGAAATGTTGGATTTCTGTCACACTGAGCTGCTGGAGCTGGCAAGGCCAGACTGGAGTGTGCTGCTGCTACAATTTCCCTTGGCAAGGGAGGACAAAACCCTGGCCATGAACTCAGGCACTGAGTTACCATGTAAATTCATGTATTTGTGCCCCCAGTCCAGAAGGTCAGAGCAGCGTGGGAGGACACTGGAACTTGCCATGCTCTTATGTCCACTGAAGTGTGTGCAGTTTTTCTCCTAATGCCTAACTCTGTCACACTTGTCATTTCATTTCTCTTCCAGTCAGCTGTTGGGTTTGAATATCAGGGCAAAACTGAGAAGCATCCCTCCCAAAAAGGTAAAGTGGGGAGGTGGTCACCTCGGTGGGCACGTTTTATATAAAAAATAGAGTAGATTCTTCCACTGTAGGGAAGTACCTCCTTAAGTGGGACCTCTGCATGACATTCTCAATGAATCAAATGGTGGGTTTGGTGGAACGGAGGAGGAAAAAATGAGTTTCCTCGCAGTTCCATGAGGTTTTAAGAGAAGGAAGTAGTGGGTTGTCAGGAGTCTTATTTTTTGTTCTGAAGTGAGGTTCAGGGACATGTCAGGAAGACTGGGAGTTGCTCTTTGCTGTATTGCAACCTGTTGGAAATAGGGAAAAAATTCAAAGGGAACCATCATAAGCTGTAGGACTGTTGCTTATCTTGTGTTTAAAATTAAACTGAATTTTATGTGCTAAAGCATTCATAATACTGGAGTTCTGAAATAACTTGTTTTTGCCCTCAATTGCTAGGCTATGCTGTATCCATGACAAGTTGCCCTCACACTGTTTTTGTTGTGCTTTACTCTCAATGCAGACTACTCAAGTGGTTTTGGTGGAAAATACGGAGTACAGGCTGACAGAGTGGACAAGAGTGCAGTGGGGTTTGATTACCAGGGGAAAACTGAGAAACACGACTCCCAGAAGGGTGAATAGACACAAATGTGTTAGCAGGCTCCTTCCCTGGGGCTGTAGGCACTGCCCATAGCCCATGTTGTAAATTACTCATGTTTTACACCTCTTGCACTCCCAACCTGCTGAAAGGTAACGCTGCGTAAATTTACATTGCTGAAAACCTCGACTTCTGAGATTAAAAAAACCCTAAAAAAATTCTGCCTGGTTTTAAGGGATGGTTCAGGGCATGTAGGTTTGTCTGGAGGGTTTTTACAGCTCCTTTTTGAAAATCTGTAAATCAAAATAGTCTGTGAGCAGCTTAATCACCACAGAGAAGTGCTTCTAAAATAATCAACTGTTTGTGGATTAAAACATGTAGCAGTGTTTAGAGTTAATATCGTGTTGCTGCTCAAGTTTCCAGGCATATCTGATCAAAAATGGACCATTTTATTGAAAAATGGTGACGTTTAGGCCATCTGTTTTCTGCTTATCCCTAAGAAATGTCTGCTCTGTAGAAATGCTGACAAGGAGCAGGAGGTGTTTAAAAGCATCCAGGCTGTTGAAGTTTTGGGTTTGAAGTTCACTTTGCCATAAATGTCTTCAGAATTTTAACAAGGAGAAAGGCAGCTGAGCTGCTGGTATTGCCCAGCAAAAAGCTGTTTTATTTTCCATCCTGGAGAATGTGTTCTGAAGGATTTCTGACTTCAGTGTCTGAAATCAAGCTTAACTGAGGATGTCAGTGCTTCTTTTAAAACATGATGCAATGCTAGCAGCCCTGATTATCACAGTTTTTCAAGGTGATGGGTTTGTTGCTGCACACTTACCAACAAAACTCTTCCCTCTTATCTCTAGATTATTCCAAGGGCTTTGGTGGTAAATACGGTGTGGACAAGGACAAAGTGGATAAAAGTGCTGTTGGCTTTGAATATCAAGGCAAAACGGAAAAGCACGAATCACAGAAAGGTTTTTATTATCTTCTTTAAAAATAGTAGCTCAGACCCTTTTCAACCTGGGAAAAAACACTTCAGGGTTTTTTTGGGGTGGGAGTTTGGGGTTTTTTTGTGATAAATGCATGTTTACCCTGTGTGTGTGCAGATATTGGATCCCCTTAAACGAGTGAATGTATTATTAACAGCACAGCTTATTCAGAAAAAAATGTTCCTGTTTTTTTATTAAATGTGGTTTACAGCTACAAATTGCAGTAATGTTTTCTGAAACCTTCACAGATTATGTCAAGGGCTTTGGAGGCAAGTTTGGGGTGCAGACAGACAGACAAGACAAATGTGCCCTCGGCTGGGACCACCAGGAGAAGGTGCAGCTGCACGAGTCCCAGAAAGGTAGGGCAGCTCTCAGTTCCTGCTGTTCTTCCTTTTCTGACTGCCCCCATTTTGGCCTCCTGTTGCCTGTGTGAGCCCTGCCCTGGTGTCTCTGGCACAGCCTCTCAGGAGCTGGCCCGAGGCTCCTTCCCTGTGTTTTGGGCTTTGCTGTCACTGGTTGGACTGGTGGCTGCAGAGCAGCTTTGGCACAGCTGACACCCAGCCCCTCAAAGCCCAGGCTCAGGGTTAAAGTCTCCCTTTAAGAGTCTGAAAGTATGCTGGATTATTTTCCTTTTTCAGTTGAGGTTAGGAATTCCTTTTTGCTTTCCACAAATAATTTTTCCCTTCTGGATTCTATCCCTGTTTTCATGCAGGGAGAGTCTAAAACCAAATGGAGTCCTTCCTCCTGGCCTGTGGGTTCTATTCCTTGGTGCCCAGTAAAAATATAACTTCCTGTAAAATGCAGCTGTTGCTCCTCAACCCTCTGCCTGTCACTGCTCTTGACTTAAAGAAATTTATATTTTTTAAGTAATAAAATTAAAACTGTTCCTCAAAATATTGTTCTGTTGGGTGCTCCAGCAGATTTGTTGTGAGAGAATGACCTGAAGTCCTTTTTTTCTGTGCCATCCCCCATTTTATAACACACACATATATATATTTATGTCTATAAATATATATATATGTAAATGGCTGCTCCCTAGGCAGCAGCAGGGAATGATGAGCTCTCAGCTGAAACCTTTTCTCCCTCAAGCTGTGTGGCAGCAGGAATATTCCTCCTTCCTTTAAGGAATGTCATAAAGGAGGGTGGTGTCTGTGGAGCCCATCTTCACATCTCTTTAAAAGTCAGCTCCCTGTACAAATGTTAACCACGCTGATGAAGGAAGCTCATTTGGTTCTCTTGTATGTTTTGTGTTTATTTTGTTTATTCTCATGTATCTTTTGGTGTTTATTTTGTTTGTTCTCTTGTATCTTTTGTTGTTTTGTTTTGGTGAACAAATTACCTTTGTGCCTGTGTTCATACCTTTGATCAAATGCAAGTGCATTATGCAGTATGGATGAAAAATGATGAGAAATGCCTTTTTTTTCTGTGACTTCAGAATGGTGTTCTTTTATCTCATAAATCATCTCAATTTAGACTTTTTTCAATTTATTTTTACAGAATTGTCTTGAGATATTCCTTTTTTATTCACCATCCAAAATTGCTGATAATTGAAAATATTGCAAAAATTATTTTGATTGTCTCTGACTAAACTTCTTTATTTCCCTGCCTTGGTTTTAATGTGTCCCCTGTGGCTTTTTCAGACTATAAGAGTGGTTTCGGAGGGAAATTTGGTGTACAGACAGAAAGGCAGGACCCATCTGCTGTGGGGTTTGATTACAAGGAGAAACTAGCCAAGCATGAATCTCAACAAGGCACTGTTTTCACTTGTTACTCTCTTACCAGTGCAGCCACTTCTCACACAGTCTGAAATAGTTTTCTGAGTAGATCAAGGCCAGGAATGTGCAGACACTTTCTTGCGCTTCTCTTCTTCTATGATCCAGCAATTTTCTTCGTTTTCCACTTAAAATATTACCTAAAGCAAGCCTGTGTTCAGGAAACACCCAGTGTTTAGTCAGCACCTCTGCAAAATCCAGAATTAGTCAATAGCTGCACATGCAGTGTGATAATAACATCAGTGTTAGTATGATGTTGATGGAGTCAGTTTTACAGACTAAATATAAAGTTTTGCTTGGGTAAATTGGTGGAAAAAGATTCAGAAAATTACCATACATGTAACCATTAACAAGCAATGGGCTGGGGCAAGATCATTTTACAAGGATTGTAGTCTTTGAAAGAAATAGGGAATGTTTGTGGTTCTTGGGTGAGCAAATGCTGTTGTAATGCTCTGTTTATTCATTGTGAAATAGTTGGGGTACAACCCAGGAATTCCTGCTTTTCCATTATCTTAAAGTGAGGAGTCTGGAGCAGGAAAATGTAAGTGTAGTACATTTATTCTGGCTGAAAATACGTACAAAGCTGAAGAAAATGAGGTTGTTCCTTGATAGCTGATATTTTCCTGTGCTCTAGTGACACATATGCAGACCTTCAGAGCCCCAGTGCAAGCACTGCAGTGGCTGGCAGGGAGAGCCAGTGTATTCCAGGGATGGCTAGGGGACAGGGACAGTGCAAGGACACATTCCTACAGCTCACTGCCACCACCAAGAGATGTTTTTCCAGCCACATGCTCTTGCTGCTGCTGTTGTGCAGCTCTGGTGCTCCTCAGACATTCCCATGAGAGCAGACCCCCCCGTCCTGTGTGGGTTTGCTGTTGTTTTTATCAGTGTCACTGGGGAGTGACTTTGGGAGTGTGACAAGTGCTGAGGGCAGCAGTAGCTGGGAGGAAGAGTGTGCAGCTCGGGGCTGGGGTGGGATAGCACAGCCACCCCATTTCTGTGCTGGTGAGCTGCTTTAGGCAGCTAAAACTGTGCCATTTCCCCTTTCCATGTGTAGAGCAGGAGTTACCACCAATGGCTTTAATATTCACCAGTTTGTCATTCACAAAGAGGGAAAAAAAAACCCAAAACCAAAACACCTCTGTGGTCACTGAAGGCTCCTTTGAGCAAAGCACAATGGCTCTGATTGCTACAGAGGGCTCAGAATTGGTGCTGTCAAAGGCTGTGTTACAGAAGTGATGCATCAGGAGGGCTCCTCCCTTACTCCTTGCTTGACTCCTGTTTCAATCCTCAGCTTGGTGTTTCCTCAGGGAATGCATGTGGCCCACGGTCTGTCATCTGCTGCTGTTCCTGAGGGCTCTGGGCTTCTGTGTCCTCTCTGCATCAAAGCTTTGTCTCTGGTGGCTGTCATGTGGATCTGCATGCTGCTGGAAGGGCTCTTTGCTGTTTGCATTTGGCAGCAAGGCAGGAGGGGCACCCAGCTCCCTGCTCTGACCTTTTTTTGTCCTGCTTTTAGATTATTCCAAAGGATTTGGAGGAAAGTACGGGGTCCAGAAAGATCGAATGGACAAGGTGAGTTGCTTCAAAGAGCCACGACTTCTGACCATGCAGAACAGCCTGGTTAGATCTGCACTGCTCAGCTCTCTATTTCTGGACACTTCTCCAGGCTAAGGGCAGAGTTTTGGGCTTTTCTAAACCTTTGAAAAGCAAATTTATACATACAGAGCTGATGACAGCTTATGGGGATTAGAACAGCAACAGCTACACAATGTATGTTTATTGTCTTGGTTTTAATTCTGATGAGTCATTCAGAAACTTTTCTATTTTTAATTAATAGGATTTTGATGTGTTTAGAGTTGCCCTTGAAGATTAATTCCTTCTCGCTTGACATGCAGAAATGATTGTTCTGTTTGCAGAGTTTTGATCCTTCCTGATTTGGTCTTGATGTTCTGCTAAAAGCCTTAGGGACAGTATCACAGTAAAATATCTCAGATTGAGTCTGTGTGAATGTCTGTGTGAATCTGTGGGGATTTTTTACACGTATCCTTTTTGTCCTTACTGATAGAATGCAGCAACTTTTGAAGATATTGAGAAACCAACCTCAACTTACCAGAAGACCAAGCCAGTAGAAGCTGGTAAGGCACTGGCCCCAAATCCTTTCTTTGGAGGTGATAATGTCCAAAATCCTGGGATATTGATGTAGTAGTGCTGAGTAAGGGTCATCCAGAGAGAACTACTGTGTTTGCAGCTCTTTAGCAGCCTCAGATACTCTCCCTCCCTCCTTTAGAGGTTGTTTTGCTTTGTTCCACTTTGGTTTTTTTATCTCTTGAGGCTCATCAGAGTTAAGGAAGGAATAAGGGAGAATAAACTGTGTAGGGGCTGTACCTTGAAGGAGAGGAAGGAGAAGCATTACAGAGGTTTTTTGGAAGAGAGATAAGGTGCACAAGAGGTTTGAGCTGGGAAGAGGAAGGAAGAAAGAGGCACAGAAGGTTTTCCTTGACTGAACTAGAAGCTCAGAGGACAGAAAAGCAGAAATTTGTAACAGAAATTCATTCCAGGCTACTTTTCTCTAGAACCTGAGATACAATTTGACTTGAGTTCTTTTCCATGTCACAGTTGCCAATAAAACAAGCAGCATCCGAGCCAACTTTGAGAACCTGGCCAAGGAGAAAGAGCAGGAGGACCGAAGGAAGGCAGAAGCTGAGAGAGCCCAAAGAATGGCCAGGGAGAAGCAGGAACAGGAGGAGGCTCGGAGGAAACTGGAGGTCAGTAGGATTCAAATCCTGCTTTCAGTGCAATGCTGGGAGAAAAGGGAATCTTGGAGAAAAGGTTTGTTGTTTCCAAGTGACCTTTAAAGCTCCAAGTGTGTGTTTGTGCCTGTGCTTCAGCTGTGTTTGACTTGAGCCTGGCCTTTTCCTCCTGCACTTCTGCCTTTTGGCAGTCCCAAAAGGCCCTGCATGCTCAAGGATTTTAACCCCATGGTGAGAGCTGGGGATTTTGTCCCTTTGGGATCAGTGTTTTGGGAGATGGAGGTGGTACAGCACACGGCCAGGAGATCAGGGGAAGATAATCTTCCAAATGTTAATTGAATCTTAGTTGGGGAATATAAAAAATAGACTTTGCATTGGCGTGGATAAAAGCTTTGTGATTTTTGTGTTATTCATGAGCAAGATAATTCCAGGACATGTTTAGGCAGAAACTGCATCTCAGCTGCTTTATGGAATTTGCATATTTGTTTGTATTAGAGGAGACTAAGGCTTGATGTAATTAATTTGTTTTAAGAATATGAAAGAGTGCCTGGTAGGCTCTCTTCCTCTAAAGGGATGGCTTTTATTTTTTTTTTCCTTGTTTCCCCCTTTTCTCTCAGCTTATCACCTATTGTGCCTTATGGCATCACAATATGCAGTGTGAGCATCTGTTCCCTGCAGAAATGTATCACGAGCTGAATGGGAGCTCATCTTCTGTGCATCATTCTAATGCTGCCTTTCCTCCACATGGACTTTTAATACCTCCCCCCAAACACTCTTGGGGGTTCTTCACTGTGCTGGAGAAAGGCTGGAAGAGGTCATGGAATGGTTTGGATTGGAAGGGACCTTAATTGCTCTGTCTCTTTTTTTTTTTTTTAATTATTTTATTATCACAGAAATTACATTATTTCTCTACTGGTATTTTTGCTGTAAGTGTGTGTTAAATCCAAGCCATTTTGCTGGATTTTTCTTGTGCTTCATCAAAGATTCTGTTGCCTGGACACATTTGAAGTTTTTTTCCCCCAAAGCTGGTATTTAAATTTCCCCATAATGGGATGATTAATGTTCTTACAGCCTGAACATCTCCATGGTTAATTGTGGGATTTTGCAGACACAGAGAGGGGGTTTGAGTTTGAGGGGAGCTGAAATGGCCCTGCTGGCACTGCCCCTTTCTCCCAGGCTGAGCAGGGGCAGGGCAGGGATGTGATCCACACCATCCACAGAGAGTGCAGAGGGCAGGGCTGGGCTGTGACTGGAGTGAACTTCATTTTTGTCACAAAAGGATCAAGCCTCACTTTCAGAGGATATGTGGGCACACACACTCCCACAATGGGAATGTACATATGGGCTGCATTCCTGCCAGAGCCCTGGTGACTGCTAATCCTCGCTCTGGTTTGCTTTTCACAAATGTCACACGGCCAAAGATGCTCAGGGAGCTCTGCTGTGATGTCTGGGCTGAGTCAATGCTGCCTCATGATTTCACTGTGCTCTGCTGCCTCACAACAAAAGGCAGGATCCTCTTTCACATGGAGCATTTCACTGTGGGACAAAACCCAGCCTGAGAGGAGCCATGCAATTCAAATGTTTTATGGCAATTACACTGTGTGTATCCTAAGCCATAATCTGGATTGCAGACCCATTTCCTACGACAGATTAGTCAAACTGTCACCACGTTTGCCATCATTAATGGATTGATGCTGCATAATTTGTCCCCAAACTTAGGTTTGACTTCTAATAATCACTTTGCTGGGGGCTTTTAATCTTTTCTATCTGTAGCACAGGAGTTAAAAGTGGGAAAGGGTTTGCATCAGGAGAGGCTTTTTCCACAAGGCACAGCACTAAGCTTTGAATTGTCTTCAGGCTGGCTCTGCTCTCAAGACACACTTTGCTTTCTTGTTAGATGTATTTTTTTTTCTGCCCTGTGATGAGCAAAGGAAAGGAAGATTGTTTTCCAACAGAGTCCTACCACTACATCTCTGTGTTGCCATTTCTCCTGAGAATCCTCTCCTCATTTTTTCAGTGAAGAAGACAGTTTGGCCCTGGATTCATGGTTTTCTTTTCCCGTGGTAAAGAGAGGCAAAATGAGAGTTACCTGTTGAACTAGTTACCTTGTTTTGTGTCATGTGAGCAGCACAGTATTCCTTGCCCTTCGGTGTCCTGGCTCCCTAATGAGTGGCTTTCCAATGATTGTGGAATTGCCCTGTGACTCACAGGTGGGATGGCACAGCTTGAAGAACCTGAGTGCCAGAACAGATCCACGTTCTTTGTGTCACCGAACACAGAAGCAGTACTGCTTTTATTTCTCCCACATCTCTTAACTCCTCTAAACAGTGGAATCCTGCTTGTCACTGCACAGGACCCACTTTTGTCTGAGCTGTTCAGCCCTTTGCCTTGGCAGGATGTTTGCAGACCATTTCTCATCAGTTCATGAGCTGTGCACTCAGGACATGTGTGGGCTTCAGGTTCTTTAAACTCGAGCTGAAATGAGCAGAATGAATACACTGAGCACCAAAACCCTGCAGCTCCTCTGGAGACAGGCCCAACAACTCTGGGGCTCTGTTTTTAAACACAGGCATGTGTATGTGCCATGGGGGGTTTGTTTCTCCCCTTTTTTCTTTCCTGCTGTGCTGCAGAAGAGGTACTCTGGTGTTTTGCTGCTCTGCTGGGCCCAGCCCTCCTGTGAGCACAGCAGTTCATGGCAGGATGGGCTGCCTGTCCTCCCTTCTGAGGGTTGTCTCTGGATCACCTCATCAGTGACTGAGCTGCACTCAAGTTTTCCTTTCTCCTGTGTGTAGGAGCAAGCTAAAGCCAAGAAGCAGACCCCTCCTGCCTCTCCTGTGGTGCAGGTGGCGGAGCAGAAGGCGCCCTCCAGCCCAGTCTACGAGGTTTGTTGGGATCCCCTTGGGACGTGGGCTGAGATCCTGGGCACAGCAACCTCTCACAAAGCCCTGACACAGCTCCCCTATGTTCCTGCAGGATGCAGTTTCCTACGAGGCAGGCTCAGCCTACAAGAGCTCCAGCCCGTCCTACCCTGCTGCCCAGGAGCCAGAGGCTGGCTACAAAGCGGCACAGCCGGGCTACCAGGAAGCAGTGAGCCAGCGGGAGGCAGAGTACGAGCCAGAGACTGTCTATGAGGTGGCAGGAGCAGCAGACCACTACCAAGCAGGTTTGTGCCTCAGCAGACCCTTTGGGATAAGGATATTTCCTTGTGCAGGAGCTTAATGAGCAGTTGTGCTGACAGCAGGCTGTCCTGGTTTGCCAAGCTCTCAGTCCGATGAGCCTTCCTACATTCCCCACCAACAGACTTTAATTAGGAAATTAATAAACGGCTGCAGCAAGGTGTTGAAGTTAGTTAACTTTGTGAGATGATGTTGGAGTAATTACAGTGCTCTCCAGGGTCTCAGTTCAAAAAGAAATTCAGGGATAACCGTTCCCACCCTGTGGAATGTAGCTCAACGTGAGAAGAAAGCACCGAGCTGGAGATTAAATGAGTGCTGCGCCAGCAAAAAAATCCAATCAACAGTTCCTGGAGTTTGAAATTGATGCACTGGGTTCTGTGAGGGAGTGGAGCAGGGATCTGTGAAACTGCAGGAGCCAGATTGTTTTGAATTCCCATTTTTTTCTCACCACTTCTGATTACTAAATGAGCTGTGAAGGGTGAACCTGCTCTGGTACAAAAATCCGGGAATTTTAAACAGGCCCCTTTCTGCCCTACCCCGTATGCACCACTTGTATTAATTATTCTCTTACACAGTGATCTTGGGCTCTGCTGTCCTGCCACATTTGACAGCAGCAGGGCAGGGCTGATGGGTTTTATGGAGTCCTTGTAAATGCTTCTTTTCATGCTTAATTTGTGTGGGATTGAGGGAAAAAGTTCACACAGAAGGGATGACAGGACTGCTAAAAAAGTCCATGCAGAAGGAATGGCAGAAACCAGGCCTGGGTTGTTGCCTGCTTCCTGTGTGGGTTAGCAGTGCAACTGAAAGAGAAGCACCACAGAAAAGGGCTGAGGGTGATAATGTACTTCATGTTTTCATTGTTCTCCTCTCTCCAGAAGAAAACACGTACGACGAGTACGAAAACGAACTTGGGATCACAGCCATAGCCCTTTACGATTACCAAGCCGGTAAGTAAAGCTCTCATTTTCACCCTTTGGCTTTGAAAACTCTGTTCTGCATGAGATAAATCTGGATTTTTCCTTTGCCTTTTTTTTTTTGTCTCTTGTGGTGGCAAATGAAAATTGGGATTTGGGGGGTTTAACAAGCGCGCAGACTGAAAATCACCGGGTGCGGATTGAAAACCGCCGGGTGCTGTTTGTGGGAACGGGGGCGGTTTCCCAAAATCTCTGCCCCCTGAGTGCTGGGGCTGCTGTGAGCCCCTGGCTGTGTGAGTGCTGACCCTGTTGGGCTCTCCCCACAGCGGGTGACGACGAGATCTCCTTCGACCCCGACGACATCATCACCAACATCGAGATGATCGACGACGGCTGGTGGAGGGGGGTGTGCAAGGGCCGCTACGGCCTCTTCCCCGCCAACTACGTGGAGCTGCGGCAGTAGGGACCCCACTGCTGCTGCTCCTGCCTTAATCCCCACCCCACACACCACTTCACACACTACAGACAGCCACCAGGCTTTCCCCAGGATGGAGGGGGGTAGATGCGTATGGCTTTTATATTTAATACTTTGCTGATGCTTTTTAAAAGGTTTAAACGCCACAGAAATCGCTAATGTGTTGTAACTACTCCATCTTTTCCGCCGAGGCTCTTGGGGTTTATTTTTGTCTGGAAAGGTTTCTTCTCTGCCAAATTAGCCAAGCCTTTTGGAGGACAGGTCTGCTGTCATATTGCATGTTTTACTCCTAAGTGAGCAGATTTAGTCAAGTGTTCAAGCCTAGTTAGTCTTCCACTAAGCATTTGCAGCTGAGAAAGTCGTGGCTATGCAGGCTGTTTGCATTTCCACCAAGTGGGGAGGACTGGGGAGGTTTTTTCTTTTTTCCTTTCCTTTTTCTTTATTTTCTTTTTTCCTTTTTTTCTTTATTTTCCAGATAGTGCTTGGAAAAAAAAGAAAAGATAATGTTTGAAAGTTGTAGCTAATGGCAGGTAATCAAATACTGTCCAATATTTATGGTATATTGATGTAATGAAGGAAACAGTCTGGTACTTTTTCCTTCTCTTTTAGGAGTTCCTTGGCTCTTGAATTGATCTTTTTTTCCTCTTTTTAACTTATTTTTTCTGCTCCTCCTGCTCATGTTATCCCAGAGGAGGGCTGCAAACTCTGTAGCACTGATTGTCCCTAATTCCTTCACTCTTCTGTTTTTGCTTCACCCTCCTCTTTTCCAGGAAAACTTGGAAAAGTTTCTGTGTTAAGTCACCCAAGGAGATTCCTGCTTGTTCAGAGGGAAACCAGCATCCAGACCTGCAGGAATATTCCCATTGCTTGAAATGGGAGGAAAAGGCAGGAGGGGTGGGACTGCAGTTGTGTTCTGTGTGCAGTGCAGCCCTGCTCACACAAGGAAGGGCCTGCTGTGCAGTAGTGACATTTTATGGAAGCATTTTCGAGTCAAGGAATGTTGATCATTGGATTTGAAACCCATGTAAGTGATCTCCATTTTTAAACCAGATAAGAGAATTTTTTTTTCTATGTTCAGCAGAAACTGCCAGTTCTGTTCTACTAAACAACACAATTAAACTGTTTGGTTTTGGGTTTGGGGTTTTTTTGGTTTTTTTTTTTGCCAAAATGAAATTCCTGTCATTCTAGAAAGCTGACCACTGCAGATTTAGGGTCCCTACCAAAGATAGCAAGTTGCATCCAATAGTGCACAGTGTTCCGTGTCTGTACTGTCTGTTTCCACCTTCTGATCAAAAGGAAAATGGCAAATCTGGTGTAGCAGCCAAGAAAAGAAGGCAAAGACTTTTTACCAAGTGTAAATTAGGACCAATGGAATATCGAATGCCTGTACAAAATGGTCAAATGTAGAGCACCAAGGGAGAAGGCATCACTTGAACCAGTTCTTGGATGGTTGGGACAATCCTTCATGAATGTCACATGTATGTCATTACTGCTATTTTTTTCTCCTTTCCATGGTCTCATACCTGTCCTGTATTTGCATAACTAGGGTTGGGTTTTATATGCAGTTTATTTTATCCAATTTTGCATAGAACACCTCATAGGGATATGATTTTGTAAATTAAATATTCAATAAACTTTTTGAACCATTTGCACGGGGTTTTTTTTCAATAATTTTCTTTTGGAAAATCTCAGCAGCAGCTTAGCTTTGTCTTTTGTTTTATCTGCCTGTTACTTCTCCTAAAAGCACCAGTGGGCTGCAGGGTTTGTGGTTTTTCCTGGATTTTGGGAATGCTGGTGGCAGCAGGGCACTGAGTGCTTCTGCACACACAGACATGGGTTACATCAAATAAACTTTTCCATCCCTTCTAAGCTGTTCTGCTCTTGTTCGTGGCAGGGTGGGTCATTCCCAAGGCTTTGCTCCTCTCAGTTCTGCCTTGCTGTCCAGATTTTACAGTTCCAGCCCTGAACTTCTCTGGGAATCTGGTGTTTGATGTGCTGCTGGAAACGGTGAGGAAGAAAATCCCAAAAGCCTTTTTTTTATTCTTTCATGCTGCTGATGATTAATGCTACTTGTTATTCATGGATTGCCTCACCTCGTGGAGAAGGCTTCATAGAGTGGAGAAGTTCTCAGTCAGGAGACACCCATGGCTGTCCAATCTGCTGTTGGCTGTTGATTTTGAATTTAAATAGATTTTCAATAGCAAGAATCAACCAAGCTGGTTATCTTTCTTTTTTTTTTTTCTTTTAGCCAGGGAAGAGGAGCAGGAGTCAGGGGGAATCACCAAGTGAAGCACAGGGAGTTGGTTTGGCTTTGCAAATGCAGACTTGAAGCCACCTGTGATTTTTTGAGACAATCCAGTCTGTACCAGTGCAGCCCATGAATGTTGAATACTCCAGCTCAGCTCCTGCTGGAGTGAAGTTCAAGCTCTCTTCCCCTTGCTGCAGGCTTTTCTTTGTTAGAAAGGCACACGAGCCTCCAGAATTCAGGCTGCAGTCATGTCCATACCTATCAACAGGATGCTCATGGCATGGTGCTGGCTTTGTGCTAAATTTGAAGAAGCTGCTTCAAATTCCTCTCACGTTGAGCACATTTCTACAGGAGCTGCTGCAAAGTCCCTTGGTGAAAGAGAAAGTGAGACAGGAATCCACGGGCAAAGGAAAACAGCATGAATCAATCGATCCCGGGGCAAAGTAAAGAAATAAATATTCCCAAAGGTCTGATATTGCTGTGAGACAGTGTCCAGCAGGTCCCACTAGATGTCAGTGGCACAGAACAGGTTTGTGGCAGACTCAGTGGCATCGAGTCCACTTGGTTTATTTATTTCTCATTGCTCCCTCATCTGTGAAATACAGCCCACATCAACTGTACCAACCACCCAGGATTTATGGCAGTGAACTGGACCCAAAATAACAGTCTCATCTCATTTCTTTTCCCCCTCTTGCTTGATTTGAGTAGAAGACTTGAAATCAGGCTCACATTGCCAGAATTGTGGCGGGGTAAGGCCTGAATCACTGCAGCTCCTCAGTGTTTCCTAAAGCGGTGAGTAAATAAATAAAACAAAAATAAAATTAAATTTGAAAAATTAAATTTTCTCTATTAAAATTGGCATATGGTGGTAATGTATAAACCTTTGCTGCTGTGAACCTTTGCAATGCCCATTATGTTGCCTCATACTCAAATCAAAATATATAACCTATATGTGGCCTCCAAATACAAATGCCATCAGCACAGCGTGCAGGAAAGAAATTCTTTTAAATTTTAAATTATATTTGCATGATTCAAATTTACCGTTAACTTAATATCAGAAGCAAATCAGTGCAACAGCTCCCGTGGAAAAATAAAAACCCCACATTATTTCCAGCCCCAGGGAGCTGTTTTACCCTAGAACTTTCCAGAAGGTTTGCTGGTTCTGACACAGCTTTTCCATTGTGTCACAGGAAAGCATCTGAAAAACCAAGAGGAGCCACAAGTGGAGTCCCTGTGCAGGGGAACTGCAAGAAATGAAATTAATACAGATCTTGGAGGCTGCACAAACCTCAAACTTTGCCTTCAGCTCTTGCTATTTTTCCTTTGTTGTCAAACTGCAGGGCAGGACAGTAAAGCCAAGACCTGTCTGTTTGGGGGCAGATGAAGAGCAAGGGCTGCTGTGAGGACTGGCAGGATCCACTGACCCTTCCACACCAAGCAGCCCAAGTGCACGGTATGTAATTGGATTAGTTGGTGACTGAAGGATAAAATTAAATCTGTTGATGTTTCCATTGGTGCACTGGAAAAATTTGATGTTCTTGTGTGTGGGGGCCTTGGGCCACTGTTGTGGAGATGTAAGGAAGCTCTTGGATTGCTGTGGATGTGGAATGGTCATGTACCAAGGCCTGAACAACAGGCCCTGAGCCAAAGCTGAGCTCTTGATGAAGCTTTCAACAAAATGTTATATTTACATCTGCTTCTTAATGAAAAACAGGGCATCAGTAGTGTTAGGATGTAGGTGTCTGCTCAGTAATGGAACATGGGTTGATCTTTCTGTGTTGAGAAGCTGGAGAAGGCCTTATTGGGAGCTCCATGGCCCAAGGCAGCTCCTGGGTTGTTCCCTGAGCCCTGGCCAGGCTTTGGGAGGAACCCAGGAGGGGCTGAGCCCAGCTGTTCTTTCACTGGAAGTGATGTGAGCCTGTTTATTGTCCACTGCCCAACCTGGGCCTTATCCCAGCCTCTTTGCCTGGGGGTGCACCCCTGGGAATTCCTAGTTGTCCTAGGTCACAGTGTAAGATGTGCCCACAGTCTGTGTTCCATCCCCACCTTCAGGAGCTGCTGGATCCAGGTCGGGCAGTGTTTCCCCGCCGCTCC
>VXBR01005682.1:17451-59962 GCA_013400215.1 Cisticola juncidis | reverse complement strand
GGGGGGGTGGGGGGGACGGGAGGAGCAGAAAAAATGGATTAAGAAGTTTCTCGCAGCCTAAAGGCTGCCCAATTTATTGTTGGTGACGATCATACAGGTTTAGTGCTTAAGAGGGAACCTTCTTCCCTTATTCCTTCAGGGTGTCAGAGGAAAATCCACAAACGCCAGAGATTTAAAGGAGACAGAGGAGTTCCGCAACTTTATTCAAATGAGAGGCCACTGGGGCAAGGTTTCAGATGGTGCAGCCTCCGTTTATCCTAAACTCCCGGCTGCATGTTGTCCCCTTCCTTTCCCCATTTTCTGAGGTATTAGGAAGGTACAGCCTGCCCGAACCACCTACCACATATCCCCCTTCAGCTCTTTGTGACTGCCGTTTCCTCCTAGCACGTTTCTTTTTTCATGTCTGTTTCTCTAATGTATATTTTAGCAATGTGCAATTAACTCCCAATTGATTGGGAGAAACAATGCTCACTCTTTAAAATTTTTAAAAGTTTATTAAGGGATAAAAGGGACAATACCCAGCGCTGGGGTGCTTGACAATCTGCCAAAAGCACACTGTTAGCTTAAAACAATTGTATTGTACAATTCTCATTACACTGGTTAAATACATATTCAAGTATTCCTGTGGTTCCACAAGTTCTGGGAATTCTTTTGCTTGGTTTTAACCTTTGACTTGTCTGCATGCCACCCTGTCGTTAAATCAATACATTTTTTTTCTTCTCGAGGCTTCATTTTGTTGTTTTGACACTTCCTGATAACTGGAGAGTCAGTAGTAATTTTTTCTCTTGGTATCCTGGTTCTTGTCACTGTTATCTTATCATTCAGGTAAGATAACAAATACATTGAATCAATGTAGCTATTTCACACCATTATATTTATCACACTACTATTTATAAACTACACATGGCCAGAGCATTGGCCACAAAACTTACAGATTATACTCTATTAAAGCAGTTAAAAGGGGTTATAAACAGTACTTTATTAAAATCGTTGTGATCAATAATAACTTGCAAAAACTTATCATAAATGTAAAAGCCAATACCTATATTGCCATTTATAACATTTATCATTTGCAAGGTTCACTCTACTGCTTATTATATGGTGAAGGCAAACCGAGGAAAAGCAAGAAAGAAAAATCCAGACTCAATCAATCCAAACCAAAATAAACCAAAACCTATTTATATGGAGGTAGGGGATGTGGAGGGTGACAAAAGGATAGAAGGGGTAAGGATAAAAAGGAGTATGACCTAAAGGCTCAATAGCACTTTAGAGCATTTAAACTTAACAGCACCTTAAACTTAACAGCACTTAATTTATAACTTAAATATCATAATTTTGGAAAGGACTCATTTAGGATTTACTATACTACAGAGTCTTGTGTCTGTGAGCAAGATGTCAGACAGAAGATTTTGAGAACCAAAATCTTCTCTGATGCATGGTTTAGCACCTCAGGCAAGTTTGGAGACATCTTCATACTGAATATCTTCAACTCTGTGCCCTTTAAAAGGTCCCGAGTCAATGGTTATTGTCACTGAAAACCTTTTCTCATTGATGGATTCCAAAATGCCTTCATTTCCCCTGTACCCACCATTTAATACCATCACTTTCTTGCCTTGTGCTGGTATTACAGTTTCTAGATGTGTCTGATCAAGCTTCAGCTTGTCCCCAGAGTCAATCACCTTCACAACTGCTGTGTATTTGTCAATCACTTCCTTAACAACTGCCTTCTTCTTGTGGTACTTCTCTCCAAGCTTTTTTGTTACAACTTTTACAATTATTTCAGGCTGTAACCAGTAGTCTGTTCGAGATGTTCTTTTCTTCTCCTCTTCAAGCTCCATGATCTCATCAAGTGCAGACTTCTTCTTTTTCTCTTTGGGCTGACCAGAGCTATGAGCTGCTCCTTTTCTTTTAACTGCCCGCTCCACCATCTTCAGTGCATTCTGCTCAAGGACTCTTGTTTTAGAAGATGCTGGGATGGAAGAACTTGCTCCTTTGTTTAAATTAAATGCAACGTTTTCTTCTTTCTTCTCTCTGTTCAGTTCAGTATAGACTGGCATTTCCAGTTCTTTCCCCTCCAAACCTCTTCTAACTTGATGTTCAATGATTTTAGCAGTTTTCTCTTCATCGTCAAGGTCCTGTTTCCTCTTCCTCTCTTGTTCTTGATGCCTGCGAACGGTCTCTGGTTCCCTGTCGATGTACTGGATGTACCAGCCTTTAGGAGTCTCATCAACCTTGCAAAGCCCTTCTCTCCCCAGCCATTTTGTGAAGTCAGTCAGGGTCTCCCACTGTGTGGCACTCATGTGGATGTGCTCCCGGTGGCTGATGTATTCATTGTACACAACATTGTTGTGGACTCGCTTTGTTCCGTATCGCCTCCTGAGCAACTCCAGGAAATCAACCCGGAATTCCTCAGAGAAGTAATCCATGAATTGCTGGGGGTTTTCCGAAGCCAGCAGCAGCTGCCTCTGGTGGGACTGGGACATGCAGTGGCACTTGAAGCCGTTCTCATCGCGGCACTGCTTCTGGCACATCTGGCAGTACCAGTGCAGCTTCTGCAGCCCCTTGGACTTGATGCGGTTGGCGATGGCCTTGGGGCTCAGGAAATCCGACTTCCCCATGATGCCTGTCCTCTGCTGATCCCTCTCCTGATCTGATCCCACCCCTCAGGAAATGGTGGAGGCCAATTGCTAAATAGTAATTTGCTTACAGGCCTATCTCACTTTAAAATATTAAAGGGCTTAAGAATGTAGTAACCGAAACAGCGGGGCTTAAAAAAAAACCCGCCAACAATATGCTGGTTTGAAAGCAAACCAGTGGGAGATCCCAAGACAGAGCTACACTTTAAGAGGAAATTTTTAAAAAATGCAATAGTACAAAAAAAAATGAGTTAGAATACAACCTGACACCCTGTCAGTCGAAGTTGATAGCAGTCCGAATAAATGGTGGCTGCAGTCCTCCTGGAGTGACAGATGGGGTTGAAGCAGTGATCCTGTAGAAGGTTGTCCTTCTCCTCTGAAGGTCCAGTGGTGAAGTAGAAGGGCCTGGTCTTCCTCTGGGAATCCAGTGGAAAAAGGCTGACTGTGGTGTTCCAAATCTCAGATTTTATCCAGGTAGGAATATTTGGCTCCTCCCCCTGGGTTGAGCATCTCACAATGGGATGATTTAATTTTATCAGTCATGCAGTGAGCCTTAATGGCCCATTAGCAGAAGATCTCTCCCTGAAAGGAGGGTGAGTCATGGAAGAGCTAAAGAAAACTGCCTCACCTGATTTTATCAGCTGGCCCATTAACAGAAGATATCATGCATTGTAGAGGTCACCAAAAGGGAAAAAAACACTCCAGAACTGGGAAACATTTTTGCTAATAAAGCAGTAAGAGGGATTGCAGAAAAAGGTATTCTCACAGTAATTCCACAGAAAGAGGTTGATTTGTCAGGGTTCATCCCAAAATATGGCCAAGCAGACCACAAACTAATCAAGTTTCTTGAATCTGAGATCACTGACAGAGGGTGGGCTATTACACCAGCAAATCAGGTCATAGTCCCACCCCTGATCCTGTGAGAGCTATCTGGAAGAGAACACGAAAACACACATTTCAGGCTTGGAAACCTCCTGTAACATCTAAAAAGGTAGTAATAAGAAAAGGAATGACTGTCATTATAAAATCAGTAGCGAGCAAATGTGAAATCTGCTGTAAAAACAACCCTGACACAAGGAAAAGGGTTGTTTTAGGAGTAACAAAAACAGAGGATCTTCCTGGACATTACTGGCAAATAGATTTTGCAGAGTTACCATGCAAAAAGGGATATCAGTACATACATGTCCCCCTAGGACAAATATATAATCGTACATTTCTGTAAATATAATTTCTCTGCATGTATAAAATGTATCTATGTATATGCAGTATCTACACCTATACAATTATAGAGATAAATACACATAAAACAAAAGTTTAGTTTTTCTCTATGGACAAAATGAAATTGGCAGCCAATCTGGTGTATTGGTACGTTTTCTTCCCCTATCAACCCCCCATCCCCAGGCACTATGATCAGAGAGATGCCTATTAGGCCTCAACCTTGATGAACAGTACTGGACTCAGCTCCTCTTGAGCTTATCAGAAACAGTGACTGCTCTCAGAAACTCACAGTCTAATGAGTTCTTGGATTTTGTTGTGCCTAAAGCACTGTCTTGTTGCCCTATAAAGAGTGGTCCAAAATAGGACCTTTTGAGCCCTTCTGGACTGCAGAGGCTGTGATCAGCAACCTCCCTCTGAGTGGGGCTTCTCAGTGAGTGACCTCTCAAGTTTACTTCACTCAGAGAATCCCCAAATGATGATGAATCCTTGGCTGGGACCCCCACTCCTCCAGACTCAATCCTTGGCTTGTTGAGAAGATGCAAAGGCTTCTGAAGTGATTATTTCGGCACCTTTGGGGGGAATTTTTTGCAGGTACCTTGTACAGACTCTTTATGTCTGTGTGTGGTGTGTGATGGAATGATTCTGCACACCCAGGCTATGTGTGGATGAGATAATTTCTGTGTTATATCCTGGCCAGAGCAACATCCTAGCCAGATAATAAAGTAACGCCTTTTTTTTCTTTGGTTGCAATGCAAGATGTAACCAGAAGTATGTATTCTATTACCATCCCTTAAAACCAAGTGGAGCAGTGTTCTTTATCTCTTCCAGGACCCATCCCTCATAACTTTGGGGGGATATCTTCTGTTAATGGGCCAGCTGATAAAACCAGGTGGAGCAGTGTTCCTTATCTCTTCCATGACCCATCCTCCCTCCAGGGGGACATCTGCTGTTAATGGGCCATTAAGGGTAACAGCATGAGGGATAAAACTAGATCACCCCATTGTGAGATGCTCCACCCAGGGGGAGGAGCCAAGCATTCCTACCTGGATAAAAATGTGGGATTTTGAACACCAGAGAGGCTTTCCTTCCCAGAGGAAGACCAGATCCATCGGCACTACCACTGGACCTTCAGAGGAGGACTGCTCCCTTCTGCAGGCTTGTTGCTTCGAGTGAACCCCATCTGTGATTCCAGGAGGACTGCAGCCAGCATTTAATTGCAGTGGCAGTGCCAGCACCATGAACCCCCTGACCAAGGTGAGGCTGATCTCGGAGCTGAACACACGGGAGGCAGAGCTGGGCGTGCTGGAGGAGGTGTCGTGGCACACGCAGTACCGGGACAGCGCCTGGATCTTTGTGGGCGGGCTGCACCGCCAGCTGACAGAGGGCGATGTCATCTGCGTCTTCTCGCAGTACGGAGAGGTCATCAGCATCAACCTGGTGCGGGACAGGAGGACCGGCAAGTCCAAGGGCTTCTGCTTCCTGTGCTATGAGGACCAGAGGAGCACCATCCTGGCCGTGGATAACTTCAGTGGGATCAAGATCAAGGGACAGACCATCCGTGTGGACCACGTAGCTAATTACCGGCCCCCCAAGGAGTCTGAGGACTGGGATGAGGTTACCAGAGCCCTCCATGCCAAGGGCTGCGGGGTCAAAACACCACCTCAGACCTCGTCCGACACCCTGTCTGAGGATGAGGATGTGCCCATGAAAATGCAGAAAGAGAAGCAGCAGAACAGAGCAGAACAGTCAAAGTCAAGCCCACAAGATGGGAAGCAGGTGAGCACGGAGGAGTCCCATCCCAGGATCAAGAACAAGAAGGAGAAGGAGGACCCTGGGTATGAGTGCTATGCTGGCGGGAGCTCCCACAGGAAGAGGAGCAGGACGCAGCGGGATGAGGAGCAGCAGCATCAGTGGCACTTGGACAGGAGGGAGGACAAGAACTGCCACAAGTAGAGGGGCCAGGGTGGCTCCTGGGAGGAGAGGGAGGAGACAGAGAAGAAGGAGGAGGGTGGCAGGAGGAGTGACAGGCACAGCAGCTGGCAACATTTGTCATCCAGGGGAGGCAGATCCCAGGAGTCCCATTCCAGGCACGGGGAGGGATGCTCTGGCAGAAACTCTGTCCGCTGCTGAGCCCTGGGTGAGCTTTTAGGGTGAGGGAGGCCCTGAGCCTGCCCAAACCTGCTCCTAGCTCCTGGGATACCATGGCTGGATGTTTCACCTGGGAGCTTCCCCTTGCCTCTCATCCCACCCGGGCCAGGGCTTTCCACATTGCCTGTGCTGCTGGCTGGGACAGGGGTTTGTCCTTTAACCAGGGAGGGTGTCAAGTGCTGAAGGCTGGGAGTTGCAGTATGCTCCCCTTTCCCTTCATTCCTAGGGTGGTGTCCCCATCTTGCACTGTGGGTAGAGGCTTCTGGGTGTCTTGTCATGATTTTGTTTAAGGTTTCTTAATAAAAGTTCCTATTAAGGAGAAAAAGAAAAAAAAAAGGAATGGTCTGCTTGGGGAGGTGGTGGATTTACCTTCTTTGGATGAGTTTAAGAAAAGACTGGATGTGGTACTCAGTGCCATGATTTAGTTAAGGTGTTAGGGCTGAGTTGGACTTGATGATCTCAGAGGTCTTTTCAAGCCTAATGATTCTATGATTCTGTTGCCCTTTCAGAGGGCTGTGGCCTGCTTTTCCAAACAGCTAGATAAAGTTGCCCAAGCCTGGCCAGGGTGCCTAAAGATTGTGGCAGCCACTGTCCTCCTGATCCAGGAAGCCCAAAAACTCACCCTTGGGTGACACATTTTAGTATGTGTACCCCATGCTGTGGCAGCTGTACTGGAACAAAAAGGGGGGCACTGGTTATCTGGTAAATGAGGTTGGCTGTGACTCTGGGAAAATCTCTCTGGAGGTCCCTTCCAACCTCAGCTATTCTGTGACTCTGGGAATGTCTCTCTGGAGGTCTCTTCCAACCTCAGCTATTCTGTGACTCTGGGAATATCTCTCTGGAGGTCTCTTCCAACCTCAGCTAGTCTGTGACTCTGGGAATATTCCCTTTGGTCTGTTAGGGTCAGCAATCCTGGATGTGATCTCTACCAACCTCTTGTCCATCCCTTGCTCATTCTGGTCTTTGGGGCAGCCTTGGAGAGAGAGCTCCTTATCAGGTTCTGGCTTCTCAGCCTCTTCTCGCTCCTTTAGCTAACAGGCCTACTGTTAGCCCCTTCCACATCCTCTTGGATAACGAGGGGAAAATTCTGTTTCCTGACACCATCACCCAACCTAGAGGATAGTTGTCCTGAAGGCATCTTCCCACTAAAAACTGAGGCAAAGAAGGTGTTAAGCACTTCTGCCTTCTCCTCATCTGCAGTTACTAAGTTCCCTCCTTCATCCAATAAAGAACAAAGGTTGGTATTACTCTGCCTTTTACCATTAATATATTTGTAAAAACATTTTTGTTATACTTTACAGAGGTTGCCATTCTAAGTTCAAACTGAGTTTTGGCATCCCCTTATATCTTTCCTACATGCTCTAGTAGCCCACTTAAGAACCCCCTGAGAGACCTGACCCTCCTTCCAATGATGATACATCCTCTTTTTATTCCTAAGTTCCTGCAAAACCTCCTTGCCCATCCAGGCTGGACATTTTTTACTTTGACAGCTTGCCTTTTGGCACACAGGGACTGTCTGTTCCTGTGCCCTCAAGATTTCTGTTATGAAGCACACCCACCTTTCCTGAACTCCTTTATTTTTAAGGGCTGCTTCCCAATGAACTCTCTGAACAAGTCTCCTCAATAGGACAAAGTCTGCCCTCCAGAAATCCAATATAAACGTCTTCTTGGTGTTCCCGCTGATATCACCAAATATCAAGAACCTTATAATTTCATGATCACTGTGCCCTAAACTTCCTCCAACCAGCACTTCTCCCACCAGCCCATCTCTATTTGCAAACAACAGGTCTAATATAGTCCCTCCCCTGGCTCACCCACCAGATGTGACAAAAAGTTGTCCTCCATACACTCTAAAAATTTCCTGGACTAAAACTAAACTAAACTAAACTAAACTAAACTACTTTAAAAATATTTAAAAATAAAAAAGCCCTGGAACTTGTTTATTCTAAGGGTTACCCGAAGGCTGTCCCTATGTGGTTATTTGGGTCCCTGGCTCCCGGGGTGAAGTCCTGGCTAGCCCTAGACCTCGGTGCATTACCCAGTAATGGACTGAAAGTAAAAGAGGTGCTCTTTTCCTTCCTTGGGACCACAGTCCCACAGCTTTATTGTAGAACCCAAACTCCAAGAGAAAAGAAAAGAGCCAGAAATCCACATGGAAGAGGGTTTTAAAACCCTGGGAGAAAAGGCGAGGGGGGAAGGTGGAGAGGAACCACAACCAATGGGAAACGACCCAGGGAGGGGTAGGGAGGAATCAAATAGGGGATACCGAAACCCAGAGCGGGGTACAGAATATACCATGTGCAAAATGCAAAAAGACTATTTTTGTGTGCAAATATGACAAACCACCCAGTGCAATAGAATAACAAAAATGAACTATTCATTTCACTTGGCCATGTCAATGAGGCTCTGCAGCGAGGTGGGCACCCAGGTCTTCTCCCCTTGCACAAAGATCACGCCCCTGTCGATGTAGATGACGATCCTGCCAAAGGTGTAGAGCTGCTTGCCCTGGTGCTGCTTCCCAATGACAGGCATGAAGACGATGTTGTGCTCCTCGGCCCTGCTCTGGATGAGGTCCTTGAAGCTCACGGGCACGGAGTGGGTGGTGGTGGCTCTGCCACACTGGGCCATGTTCTCGGCCTCGCGCCCCTCCTGCACGGCCTCATGCTGGAGGTCCCTGCACCGCTCCGTGTGCATCAGGTATGCGATGTTCTCCCGGGCGCCCGGCTGCATGTACCCACCCACACTGGAGGACACAGCCCGGTTCATGATGTCAAGGGCCTCATTGAACTTGTCCTTGATGGAGGGATGTGCCAGCACCTGGTCTGAGAACATGGACTTCCAGCCCAGGTACCACTTGATGATCTCGTCGTAGTTAGGGCTGTTGCTGAGCCAAGAGCAGAGCACCTGCAGCCACTTTGGGAAGAAGTGTTTCTCCAGCAGTCCAGTNGTGTCCGTCAGTGGATTCCAGCTCTCCACCTCCTTCTGCAGCTTGGGGAAGATGAGCTGATCCAGAATGTTATCCAGTATCCACAGAGGAACAATATTCACCCAGCTATCCAAGAAATCCACCATGGATCCACAGTTTCTAGGCTGCCACTGTGCCACGATATTTCTGACATATGGCATCCAGATCTCCCACATCAGTCTGTAAAAAGCATCTGTTGACAGGTCCTGCCCACTGTGGGATAACAGCTGACCATTTTCCAGAAGGTTCTTCCACTTGGCTATGATCTCTGTGCCATATGTACAGTCCTTGAGGGGATCCCAGTTCTGGAAGTATTCCTTCATGAGGGGATAAACTATGGCCACTGCCAGGTCCACCCTGTCTGACATCCTGTACTCCTCACAGTACTTGTCCTGCAGGGTCTCAAAGATCTTTGCACACTCATCCAGGGTCAGAGGCTTCTCACAGCCTGGATGCATCCGTCTCTCGCACTCCTCCACCATGTCCAGCACCTTGCTGAGGTTGCTGATGGCCTTCTCCTCATGGGACAGCACCCCAGCCATCCTCTGGATCTCGTGGCTCAGGTTGACCACCATGTCCCTCTCGTACTGCAGCTGCCGGTCGCTCTGGATGACCTCCTGCTCCGTGATGTCGATCAGCAGCTGCAGGTTGTGCTCCAGCTCAGGGAGGGCAAAGCCCTGGGGCTTGGAGTCTTTGCCCAGGGGATGCTGGAGGGTGTCATCCGGGATGTTGTGCTTGTGGCAGATCCGGCTGTAGCTGGAATAAACCTTTGGCTCTCGGCCCGTCATGTCAATCACCTTGACCTGGGACAGCTCCTTCTGAGGGGCTGCAAGCTGCTTGCTGATCCTGCCCTTGGCTTTCAGCTCTTCCACTGTCTTGTAGCTGTACTTGGGCTTTTTCTTGCCTCCGTTCGGGTCCTTCCGCCACTGGCTGAGCTCCTTCTGAAATTCCTCCTCAGTTTCCTCTTCCGAGTCCACCACAGGGAAGTCTTGCAAGAACTGTGTGATCCTCTCAGAGCCATAAGCACCCACAGCACCTCTGCCTTTCCTCTGCTTGACCTCGATTGGATTGACGATTCCTTGAGAATTCTTCCCCAGACCCCTTCCAGGGACATATCCCATCTTCTGGAGAAGCTTCTGCCCAATTCCTTTGGTGTGTCTCTCCCAGCTGCCGAAATCCACTAAGGTCCTGTCAGAGCTCCAGCCAGGATAGTGCTCATATCTGAGGTCCTCCCTCCCCTTCTTGATCCTTGGATGGGACTCCTCCATGCCCACCTGCTTCCCAGCCTGTAGGCTTAACTTGGACTGTTTTGCTCTGCTCCACTGCTTCTCTTTCTGCCTTTTCACAGGCACATCTTCACCCTCAGACAGGGAGTCAGATGAGGTGTGAGGGGGTGTTTTAACCCTGCAGCCCTTGGCATGGAGGGCTCTGGTCACCTCATCCCAATCCAGGTTCATGGTGGTGGTGCTGGCACTGCCACTGCACTGCAATTAAATGCTGGCTGCAGTCCTCCTGGGGTCACAGATGGGGTTCACAGCAACAATCCTGCAGAAGGGAGTTCTCCTCTGAAGGTGTGGTGGTAGTGCTGATGGGTCTGGTCTTCCTCTGGCAATCCAGTGGAAAAAAACCTCTATGGTGTTCAAAATCACATATTTTTATCCAGGTAGGAATGCTTGGCTCCTCCCCCTGGGTGGAGCATCTCACAATGGGATAATGTAATTTTATCCCTCATGCTGTGAGCCTTAATGGCCCATTAACAGCAGATGTCCCCCTGGAGGGAGGATGGGTCATGGAAGAGATAAGGAACACTGCCCCACCTGGTTTTATCAGCTGGCCCATTAACAGAAGATAAAGAACACTGCCCTGCCTGGTTTCAACAGATGGTAACAGAGCACACACTTTTGGTTACACCCTGCATTTGCAAGCCCAGACACACAAAGTTCTCTCTTCTGTGCTTATATCAAGTTCCTCTGTGGTAAGCCACAGGCCAAGATCCTTCCACATGTGATCTTGACAGTGTTTCAGACAAGCAACTGTGCTCGTAAAGTCCTCCCAGACCGCTGGAGGTCTCTTCCAACCTCAGCCATTCTGTGATTCTGAATATCCCTCTGGAGGTCTCTTCCAACCTCAGCTATTCTGTGACTCTGAATATCCCTCTGGAGGTCTCTTCCAACCTCAGCCATTCTGTGACTGAATATTCCTTTTGAGGTCTTTTCCAACCTCAGTGTCCTGGATGTGATACCTACCAACCTCTTACCCATCCCTTGNCTGGAGGTCTCTTCCAACCTCAGCCATTCTGTGACTCTGAATATCCCTCTGGAGGTCTCTTCCAACCTCAGCTATTCTGTGACTCTGAATATCCCTCTGGAGGTCTCTTCCAACCTCAGCCGTTCTGTGACTCTGGGAATCTCCCTTTGGTCTGTTAGGGTCAGCTGTCCTGGATGTGATACCTACCAACCTCTTACCCATCCCTTGCTCATTCTGGCCTTTGGAGCAAAAATGATTCACATCAAACCTGCTCCCTTTGGCTTGGAATTGAGGCCACCACACCCCCTCTGCCTTGCTTACTTGACCAGAAAGAGACCCCTTGTCCCCAGAAGAAAGTCCCTTCTCCCTGCCACCAACAATGGTGTAAGGTGGTAGAGAATATCTCATGGGTTCTGGCTACATGCCCATCATGCTACTGCAAAAATTATCCCTGTCCTGGCTGAAACCAGGACAAATTGATCATCTACAGCCTCTCTAGGTAACGTGTTCCAGAGTTTCACCACCCTCAGTGATGCCTTGAGGCTGAAACAGAGGCTAGACAGAGTGAAAGGAACAAAATGAGTGTGTTTATTCAAGCCCATGCCCTTGCGTCTCTAGACCCACAGAAGTGGCCCAGCATGAATATTTCCAAGATGGAGACGAAAAAGGGGCTTGTCCCCAGATCTTACCCCTTTTACAAGTCTCCATTCGTTTGCATATAGCAATGCACCATCCAATCAATAACCCCAAATCAGCAAACACCATCCCCTCGGCTTGCCCGTCTCTTCCAGGTTGTTTGTGCTCGGGCCCGGAGCTTGGAGACAATGTCCTTGAACAAGACTGCCCTACCCCCATCACCCCGTGAAGATGCTAGCACCACTCAGTGCTATCAGACAAAACGGAAAAACCCAGCCCTAAGGCATCATCAATCTAAAAACATTTCTTCCTTGTATCTCATCTAAATCCTTTACTTTAAAACCATTACCACTTCTATCACTACAGGCCCTATGAATATGTTTGTCCCCATCCTTCTTGCAATTCCCCTTGAAGTACTGGAGGGCTGAGTTGTTGACCACTCTGGGATCTGCTATTCAATCAGTTCTCGATCCACCTCCCTTGTGTATTCATCTAGCCCACACTTCCTGAGTACGCCTATGAAGATGCTGTGAGACAGTGTCGAAAGCCTCGCTGAAGCTGAGTTAGAAAATATCCACTGCTCTGCCTTCATCTATCCAGGTTTCATCATAGAAGGTAGTCAGGTTGGTCAAATATGACTTTTCTTCAGTGAATTCATGCTGACTACTCATAATCACTTTTTGTTTTCCATATGGCTACATATGGCCTCCATCACCTTTCCAGGGATTGAGGTGAGGCTGAGTGACCACTAGTTCCCAGAACAGACAACCACATATTCACCCTTTAACATGTGCCTTGTAAGGATCAAATAAAAGGACTGTAAAGTCTTTTTATTTTTTCCATTAAAAAAGGCTTTTAATATATGTTTGAATACAAAAATAACCAATCAGAGTTACAGGTCTCCTGGACAGAGGAGTGGAAGTAAAAACCCTACAGTCATCACAAACAAATCCTCCTATTCTCTGATCAGTTCCCTGACAGTTTGGCAAGTGCTTGTTTTCTCTGTTGTGCAGTCACATACTCACAGGCTTCTGAAGTATTTATGATAATTAAAGTCTGCTGAACTGTTTTTGCTTTACCATATTCTTCTATTCATTCCCAGCACCAGCTCAAATGGGTACAATTGTGACAATTCTTTAATTAATTTCACATTTGGGAGCCAAGAGGTTTCTTATTAGACCTAAGGAAACTTTAAAGAGGAAGACATCTTGTCCAATTATTCTCATTCCACTTGATTTTCCACTGCTGTTTATAGAGACCATCTCAGCTTCCATGTCTTTATTTGCTACAATGAACTGACCATAAATTAAATCTCCCACCTGCACATTTGGCCTGTTCCTCTTCATGGTACCTTCAAAGGTCAGTGGTAGTATAGATGAGTCTGGTCTTCCTCTGGGAATCCAGTGGGAACAAGCTGCTCTGGTGTTCAAAATCTTGGATTTTTATCCAGGTAGGAATGCTGGGTTCTTTCCCCTGGGTGGAGTATCTTACAATGGAAGGATGTAATTTTATCACTCATGCAGTGAGACTCAATGGCCCATTAACAGAAGATATCTCCCCAGAGAGAGGGTGGATCGTGGAAGAGATAAAGAAACACTGCCCCACCTGGTTTATCAGCTGACCCATTAACAGAAGATATCCCTCCCCAAATTATGAGGGATGGGTCCTGGAAGAGATAAAGAACACCAGGTTTTAACAGATGGTAATAATTTTGGTTACATCTTGCATTGCAGCCTGACATCCTCCTAAAATTCATTCTTTGTCAGTTCATATCCCTCCAATTACTTTACTTCCTGTAACATACATCTTACACTATAGGTTATTCTTACCCCAAGGGTAAATCTCGATGTACACACCAGGTCTCCCCATCCTCCCACATCACCCACAAAGTACACTCAGGTCCTTCAGCAAAGATAATCTCATAAACAGGTTTGTCTTTACCCATGGGGGAAGAAACCCACACTGACTTCTCCAGCCCCTTCCCTATGCAAGAACTTCATCTCCTTCCACAGTGTCTAAAGGCTTAGTTCAGGTGGGACCAGGCTTCTGCCAAGTCCATATCCCAGTGCTTCCATGTCCCATTACCTAATGTCCTTAACATAATTTTAGCAGCCTGTTATATCTTTCAGTATTGCCAGAGGCCTGTGGATGATAGGGAATGTGATATATTCACTTAATGCCATGTTTCTTTGCCCAGGAGTTTAAAAGATTATTTTAAAAATGTGTCCCACTTTCTGAATCAATTCTATCTGGGATTCCATGTCACCAAAAAAATGTGTCTTTCAAGACCTGAAATTGTGTTCTGGGCAGTGGCATGGTCTGCTGTGTACATTTCCAGCCAGCCAGTTGTGGCCTCTACCATGGTGAGGATATAACTCTTGACTTGGCATGTTCATGGCAATGGCCCAATGTAATCAATTTACCAGGCTTCACCATACTGGAAACCCAGCAGTCAGTGCTCACTCTGCACATGAGGCACAAATTGACCCTGACTGAAGGGAGGTTCAAATGACTGATGCCAAAGGATGGTGACAAGCATCAGCCCTTTATTATCCTAGAGTAAAGCTTTCATATCTTTACTCTGTAATATTCCCATGGGCAGCATCAAGCAGCACTAACTCCCTCTTCCAGCATGCCCAGCTAACACCTTCCTCCCTCTCCTCTCTCTCCTCCTAACTCTTTATTCCTTTTTTCTCCCATGCATAACACCTTTTACTCTTTTGTAATTGGTCAAGACACATCAGCATTCCATGCTTATTTTCCTCAATGCTGTTCACCTGTCTTATACAGCTGGTTATACAGCACCTTATACTTCCTGAAGGGTGGCTGTAGTCAGGTGGGGTTTGGTCTCTTTCTCCAGGCAGCAACTGACAGAAGAAGAGGACACAGTCTTAAGCTGTGCCAAGGGAAATATAGGCTGGATATTAGGAAAAAGACTTTTACAGAAAGGGTGATGAAGTATTGGAATGGTCTACCTGGGGAGCTGGTGGATTCACCATCTCTGGATGTGTTTGAGAAAAGACTGGATGTCTTTTAAAATGCTAGTTGCATTTTGTCCATGAGAATGTGTCTCCAAGAATTGTTCTTGGCCTTGGTTCCCAGGAAGAACCAAGATAGCACAGAGCCTTGTATCCTGCAGGGCTTGGAGCTCTGGAATTTGTTTTGTCTTTCTGCTCAAGGAAAGGCCGTGGAAAAGTACTGGGAAAACTAGTCACTAATACAATAGTCAACAGAGCTACAAATAAATGTGTTAAGAATACAGAGAATATATAAAAGAAAAGAAGGCAAAACCTAAATGGCATCACTGTGAGTTCAGCAAGCTGACTTGATCCACCTCCTTCAGTAGCTTGTGCAACCTGTTGTGTGGGGCTCCAAACAGCAGCTTTCCACTTCTGGTTCATCCCTACAATGCAGAAGGAACCATCAGTGAAAAGAGCATAACGTGTTTCTTCTGCTGGCAGTTGGTTGTACGGTGGAGCTTCCTCAGCACGTGTCACTTGTTCCTAATCCTCTTCAATAGTAAGACCAAAGCTTGAACTCCTTCATAGGCAGCCAAGATTTCCTTCTCTGTGGGAGTGTAGTTGGCTTCAGACTCTCTGTAACTCTGGCTCCAGAACCCCACTGGTCAGCCTCGAGTCTCCCCAGGCACCTTCTGCCAAAGGCTCCACTGCTGCATCATTAGACTGTCCCTCTTCATGGCAGGGTTTCCCCCCAGCTGGGACTGGGGGGAATGAGGGGAATGAGGCCACCACAAGGGAAGTGTGGTCCTTCAGCATCTGGCCCATCTCATGTGTCTCCTTCACCCAATCAGGGTGGTTCATTTCTAAGGAGGGTATGGGGCAGGGTCAGACTCTGGGGCAGCATTCCTAGACTCAGACCATTTCAGGCTCTGAGGCAGCATCCTTGTTCTCTGGAGTAGGTATCAGGGTGGTTATTCAGGTTAATCTCCCCTTATCTCTGAATGCTAAGCAGAATAGGCATATCAGCAATATCAGCCACTGTATGATATCATTAGCATTCACAGAAGATTTGAACCCTTTGAAAACCTCCTTGAAACTAGACCCAAAGAGCTGGGTGAAGGGTTGGGAAAAGACATCCCCCGGTGCCATTTCCTCACAGTAGGTACCGTTGTTAAAGTAACTCCAAAAATATTCAGTTAGTGTGTGATAGTTCTGAATCCATGTGCCCACCTTCCAAAGGAAGTTAAAAATCCATGAATTCCTCACCTTATCAACCCATAAAACAAACTGGATAACAGCCACAGTTGCCTTAGTTATAGAGCTCATGTTTAGATAAGGGCCTGCAAATGGGAGAAATATAGCCACAACCACATAGTGCTGCCTAGCAAGGTTTCTATATCCAGCACACAAAAAATTAGGTTACTCAAGAACTGTTATTCCTTTTTTCACCCTTTTTTCTCTCAATGCCCTTGTGCCTCACACTGGGCACCACAGTCTGTCTCAGTTTGGAAAGACAGGTGTCTGCCAGGGAAAGCTGGAGCCTGACTTGGAATGGAGAATTAGTATAGTTTTGAAATTAAGGGGCTTTCAGGCAAAGATATGGGAATAGGAATAACAGTTCTTTATTAAGTATATTGAAAATAGAAATGTAGTAGTACAAAAAAAGCAAACAAACAAAAAAGAAAACACTGACAGAGTCAGAATACAACCTGACATTCTGTGGGTCATGGTGTTGGTAGCAGTGCAGTTAAGTCCTCCTGGAGTGACAGATGTGGTTTTGTTGGAGCTAATTTGCTAAACTTACAAAAGTGTTACAAACCTAGTTTAAAGCCCTATATCATGTGTGCATTTTGCCAGAAGTGCACCTGGAAGAAGTTCAATGAACCCTAAGCACTTTTTATCATTTTAATTTTGTTTGGCTTGTGATTTTAGGGCTGGGACAGCATCACCATCACTATTATATTTACCCCAAAGTAATGCCTTAATAAAAACACAGGCATCTTGCTTTGAAGTCATTAGACTCAGGAACGCAAGGTCTCCTCACTTAGTACATTCCATGCTGGCTTGGATCCCTTCACAATCCTGGAATCCCCAGAGTGTCAAAAGCAGTTGTCCCATTTGGTTGTCCCCAGAATTGTTACCAAAACCACGGGAAAACCATAAAATGTTGTCATTCTTTTCCTTCATGAAGAAATTGTCCAGCAGTTTCTTCAGAAACTGAAGCAGTCCAAAATCATTTTTTCAGCGTTAGAGGATCACAGAAGGCATTACTTTATTCTGGGCTGGATGTTGTTCTGGCCAGGATGTGCAATAGATATAATTTCATCCACAGGTATCTGGGTTCTGCAGTGTAAATCATTCCTTTGCACATAGTCCTTTAGAGTAAGCTGTAGCCAAGCAGGGTTTAGATGGTGGTTGCTGCTACCATTTTCCCATTTAATGTCTCCTGTTGAAAGGCTGCTTGGGTAGTGTGAGGTGAGGTCTACACACCACACACACCACGGCTAGCTCAGCAAAGAGAGGCAAGAAGGGCCTTTTGTATGATAAATTCCAGCAAAAGTTTATTCCAGCATGCTAACGGGGATCAGGGACAAAAGACAGGACCATGTGGTGTGCACAAGGTTAAGTAGGGGCCGGGGGCAGATGATCTGAGGGCACGGGGTGATACAAAGGGCAGGGCAAAGGGCATTGCTCGATAGGGAGGATGAGGCTGGCCACCAGAGATACCACAACCTATGGGAAAACAGGGAAAGGGGAAAGCATGAGAATTAGGGGCATGTGGGGAGAATGAGACTGGGGTAGATTACAAAGTGTTGCAAGGCACCATGGGGGAAGTATTTTCTTTCAGCTTAGGTGGACACTCTGTGTTGTATTCTTCCAGGGCAGAGCCTTTGGGATTCCCCTGAGGGGTTCAAAGGATTCCACAACTCCCCTATTTTTTCTTGCTATGAAGACCTCCCCAACAGACTTCTGCAGACACTTAACTAAACAGGGACACAAAAGTAAAACTATAAAAACAATTATTAAAACTCACTTACATTCCTTTAACAAAAAATGAAACCCGTGTTGTCAACCCCCATTATCCAAAAAGATTACTGATCCAATTATAATTCTCAAGCTTTAATTCCTTTACTTGCTCCCTCAGCTTTTGGATGTTTGTGTGGATAGATTCTGAGTGCGAAGAAAGGTCGAACAGCCCATCCCTTCAAAGTCCTGGCAGCCACATCCATGGGCAAGCAGCAAAAAGCCTCTTGCTGCTTGGTTTTGCTGTGTGGCATGCCTCAGATGGTGGTCTCAATGTCACTAATCAGGTCACTGAGTGCTGTGGAGGCAGTGTTTGCCTACTCACCAAACCAGCATTCCAGGTGAGAAAGCTCATAGTAATGACATACTTAACTAAACAGGGAAACAATAGTAAAACTATAAAAACGATGATTAAAACTCACAAAATTCCTTTAACAAAAAATGAAACCCATGCGGTCAACCTCCATTGTCAATCCATTCTAAATATTCTTGTTAAACTTTCTAGATCTTCATTTTTGAAATGCAGTTCTTCCAGTAATGTGGTTAGGAACTGTGTGTACACTGGCCTTGTCTGAGTATTCTTCAAAAGTGGAGGTTTTTGTGACAATACAGATAACAAAGCAATAGCAATGAGAGTCCATTCAGGCATTTTGTGAATAATATTTCTGTTTGTTAACCGAAATGTTTTGACAAGATTTTTTAGCTCTGTGTAAACATCACCTGAAGCAATCTGAAGAGGGCCCAAAACTGCAGATAATGCTTTCTTCAGTTTTTCGAGGACGATTCGCTTCCTAATCTGCATTTGTGCATTTGAATCAATGAGTGGGAAGGTGAGATCTTCCCGTGGATCATCTTTGTCTTTGCTTGTATGTTCCTCTGCTTCTTCAGCCAAGATGCACCTTCCTTTATAGAACTCCTTTACTCGGAGACCTAGGAACTCCGTTTCTTCTTTTAACTTTTCATAACTAGGCACAGGATGAACTATTCCACCTGAGCCTGTGAAAGGTAAAGAATAATTCAAACTGTTTTCAGACTCCCCTACAGCAATGGTGTTGAGATCATCAGCTGTATCTAAGTCATCCTCATCAAGTTCCTCAGTCTCCTGGTTGACAGATGCTATGCACAAAGAAGTATAGTTTGGGCCATAGAGAAATTTCAAAGTTGCCTCAGTTCTCCATTCCATAAGTGTTTGTGTAAGCACTTCTAGTAAACTGTCTTTGGAATTAACTATTTGCTTCAATTCAGGGTTTTTATGTTCTGTTGAGTTAGTTAGTGTTCTTTTCAGATGTTCTGCTCCTCTTTTGCTCACACCTAGAAAAACTATCTGTGATCCACATGTATTTTCAAAGATTTCTGAAGCCCCTGATTTCCCAGGAGTAGTATGGTTTGAAGGTTGTGCAGTTACTTCATCCTGAACAGAGCAAGCACATCCTTCTTTCTGAGTGTCTAATTTACAACGAGAGAGTTGTTCAGTGGCTTCTACAACATCTGCATCCTCAGTTTTAGGGCTGGCATGGAATTTCTGAGCATGCTTCTTTTTGAGGATGACTTTTCTTTGCAATTGCTCTGCAGAATTGGTTGAACTTGACTGACTTCCTGGTAGGACAGAAGAAATAAATCCTTGTTCAGTATCAGAACTGCTGTCACTGGCTGTGTCATGAGAACCAGATTCACATGGATCTGGAGATATCCTAGGATTTTCAATGTCAGATGCTTTAATTACTTCATCACGTAGTTTCACCTCTTCTCCAGACTGTCCACTCTGTCCCTCCTTCAGCAGCTCTATGTCTGGTGATTTTTCTTCTTCTCTCATCCACACTGGACTTCTGGAAATTTGAGTTTCAAAATATTTAGATGCTCTATAGCAAAAGTTGCTGCAAAAGCACTTTCTTTCTGTGATATTATAAACTCTGTTCGTTTTTGTTGAAATTCTGTACTTCTGCTTTGGCACATTTTCCAGTTTATTCTGGCACAGAGGATAACCACACAGTTTGATGATAGACCGTTCATCAACAACGTCTTTATAATGAGATGGAGTAATCCATTTCCCACAATTTAGAAGGAACTCTTCAGTAATGTCCTCTTCCAGGAGCTGTTCAACAATAGACAAAGCTTTCTTCTCACACTCAATCTTCTTTCTCAGTGCAGCCTCCAGAACTGCTTTCCTTTGAGCAGCATCCTCACTTTTCTGGACAGCTGAATGTTTATTTCCTGCATGCTGCTGGTGGGGCTTGCCCATCCTGGACACCATCATCACTCCTACAAGGGAAGGTGGGAAAAGATGTCAGTTGCTGCTACCTATTTCAAATAAGCAAAAGACACTGGCAGAGTCAGAATACAACCTGACACCCTGCTGCTCTGGATTTTGGCAGCAGTCTGAATAAATGGTGGCTGCAGTCCTGCAGGAGTGACAGATCTGGTTCTGTTGAAGCAGTGATCCTGTACAAGGGTGCAGGTTTCCTCTGAAGGTCCACTGGTGGTGCAGATGGGTCCAGTCTTCCTCTGGGAATCCAGTGGAAAAGGCTGCCAAGCAGTTCCAAATCTCAGATTTTATCCAGGTAGGAATGCTTGTCTCCTCCCCCTGGGGGGAGTATCTCACAATGGGATGATGTGATTTTATCAGTCAGGCAGTGATGGCCCATTAGCAGAAGATAATCTCCCTGAGTGGGAGATGGGTCATGGAAGAGATAAAGAAACACTGCCCCACCTGGTTTTAACAGATGCTAATAGAATACATACTTTGGTTACATCTTGCACTGCAACTTAAGACAAACACTCTTTCAGCAAAAGATCTTTCATGTAACAGGCAATTCAATTTTTATATTTCAGTGAGACTAAAGACATACAGCCTATTCCTATACACTTGCAGACACTCATGCTGCTAAGAAACAAACTCACAGTATACCCTGAAGCACTCAAACCTGCAATTCCTTTTTAATTTTTTCTTTGCTCACAGTTGAGACTGAATGCTTCCACAAAACAGCACACAGGGCACTGAACACCACAAGGCAAGAGCTGCAGAATTAGCTTCAGAACTCAGACCTGCCAGTTCTGGCTATCCCATAAGAAACCATGAAAAAAGGCACAAGGGGGAACTTCAACCCCACAAAACCACAGCTGCCAAATTCACAGTTCACGCAGGCAATTACAAGAGTTGGTAAAGCCATTATACCAAATCAAATTTCTGTGAGTTACTACAGAAGAAGCCCTAATCCTCAAAACAAAACAAAACAAAACAAAACAAAACAAAACAAACAAACAAACAAAAAAAAAACAAATAAAACCAACCAACAAACAAAAAAACCAAAACAAATAAAAAACCAAAACAAACAAACAAAAAAACCCCACCACGTTTCAAGAGCTCTGTCAGACAGAGCTGCCAGGCAGCAACCACAAAAGGGGAGGATTGAAGGGACAACAGAAAAAGGTTCAAAATCATACTGGAACAAAATAAAGTACATGCCAAAAGAACTGCAAACCTTAAGAGAACTTCTCCCCTCCCAATTTAACAACTCCTCCTCATTTGCATGAGGATTACAAAGTAGCCGATTACTACACCTGAGTCTTAACACCCCCATGTGAAAAACTCCAGATAAGAAACAGAGTAGTCAGCTGTACCCCTCCCCTGAGCTGTGGCAAGTCTTTTATCTCTCTTAAGTACCCAGTCATTATTGTCTCCTAGCAACACAATCAGCAGTTTGGAGCACTCCTGTCCCAAAGGAATGGCTTGTAGGAATCTGAAAATCTGATGGGAGTTGAAGGGTTGGGACAGGAGGGATAGGAATCTTAAAATCATAGAATGGCTGGGTTGGAAGGGACCTAAAAAGATCATCCATTTCCAAATCCCCTGCCATGGGCAGAGACACCTTCCACTAGATCAGAGTCCCACCCAACCTGGCCCTGGACACTTCCAGGGATGGGGCAGCCACAGCTTCTCTGGGCAGCCTGTGCCAGGGCCTCACCACCCTCAGAGGAGATAATTTCTTCCTGATATCCAATCTAACCCTCCTCTCTGTCAGTGTGAAGCTATTCCCCCTTGTCCTGTGCCTCCAGACCCTTTTCAAGAGTCTCTCTGCATCCTTTCTGTAGGCTCCCCTCTGGCACTGGAAGGCCACACACCCAAAGCTTTTCTTCTCCAGTCAAAACAATCCCAATTCCTTCAGTCTTTCTTCCCAGCAGAGCTGCTCCATCCCTCTCATCCCCTTGGTGTCCCTGCTCTGGACTGGCTCCAACAGCTCCCTGTCCTTCCTGTGCTGGGATCCCAGAGCTGGAGGCAGCTCTGCAGATGGGGTGTCAATGGGGCAGGGCAGAAGGGCAGAATCCCCCCCTTCCCTCCACTGCTGTCCACACTGGGGGCTCAGCCCAGCACAGGCATGTTCTGTATCCCAGCCCATATACCTTTTTATAAGGTAAACCCCATAGTCTGGCATACCCAAGGGGAAGAAAGGAGGATAGAAATGACTCAAATTTCCATTGAGATCCAAAGGCCCGAGGAACCCATAAGAATAAAACAATATCCCATTTCCGTGGAAGGAAGAAGAGGGCTGAAACTGGTAATTGGTAGTTTGGTAAAACAGAGAATTTTAGAGCCATGTCTGTCCAGACATAACACCCTGATCCTGACAGTAAGAAAACCTGATGGGAGTTTCAGGTTAGTCTAGGACTTGAGGGCTGTGAATCACAGGACAAAGACTTGTTTCCCCATAGTGACCAACCCCCACACCCTCCTGAGTCACATATCCCCTGAAAGCCCAGCTGTCAAAGTTAATGTTGGAGACTAAAATGTCATGGGTAAAGTACCTACCTTTAGCCCTACTAAACATAAGGACTATGCCCAACTCAGATAGTGGACTATTCCCTTTTGAACTGTTGTATGGGATGCCCTATGATCATGGGATGCCTGTGGGACACAACAGAAGATAGCCAGACCCAACTTTACTTGATAGCTACAAATAGAAATTTACAGGAACTAAGAAGGAAAGGAATAATAATGCAAAGTACTCCCCTGGGATTTGCCATCCATAACTACAACCAGGAGACAAAGTGTTAATCAAAACTTGGAAAGAGGTCTCTCTAACCCCGCATTGGGAGGGTCTATTTCTTGTTCTTTTGACAACAGACACAGCCATAAGGACAGCTGAGAAGGGGTGGACCCACACCTCAAGAGTAAAGAAGATTGGAACCCAAGAAGAAAGGCCCAAGTGGAAAGTCACCTCCTCCCCCAGGGATCTGAAAATCAAACTCCATCAGAGCAGCAGATGACCGAAGGAAACTCGATTCATTGCTCAGAACCAGAGTGTCCCTGTCACACATATATCCATTTTAAGTGTGAATATTGTCAGGAAATTTGGGTGGTGCACTGTAAGTGGGGTGGAGACCTTCGGGATTGTGCAGGGAGTGTTTTGAGAAAGCAAAATCTGACCGTTCAGTTCTTAGGATACGCCACTCGCTTGGGGCTATTGGAATCGGATTCCTCTGGGTGGTATTCTTTATACCAAAACGGGTTGAGGGGAAAATTGAATTCCACGGCTCAGGTTTTGGCCACCGAGTGTCGAAGAACTAACAAGGTACCCTGTATAGCGGAGCCAGTGAAGTTATCCAGGTGGGGCGCCTTTAAGAGGAGGTACACAGTTCGGACTAGCCGGAGGATCCAAGAGGAAAACCCCTGCTGCCGCGAAGATGGGCTACCTCGCCGCTGGCAGCAACCCAGCGGGCAAAGGCATAGGCAGAGGGATATACCTTTGGATGACCCTCATAGTCCTGAACAAAGCCGTGTGACCAGTGATGGGCCAGACTAATGAGACCCAGCTTCGCCTGGGGAAACAATTAAGGCCGCCCACCATGGACAAAACTGGATACTAAGCTCCGTCTTAACAGGAATTAGGGTACTATCCCTTTAAGGACACTTGGTGCTGGGAGTTTACATCAAAAAGGGAAAGGGTGAGCGAAAAGGCATTACCTAAGAATCACCGGTCAGATTTGCTACCAAAACAAAAGGACAATCATCAGGATAGAGTATGTAAAAAGGATTTCCTGGGGAAAACTAACGACAGGTTAAAAATGTTGCAACTTTATGATCCTACAGTCTGGGTGCGGGGAGAGAAAGGGAAATGTGAATACCTAGCTCACCTACAAGAAAGGTTCCTAAGACTGCAGGTAGCTGTAGAAGTAATAGGGAACTTCACCATGTCAATTCTGACATTAACAGCCAAAAATCAACCAGAAATTGGAAACCTCATATATCAACAACAAGCCATGGTCAGTTATATCTTGGCTGGGGAGAAGGAAATCCCAAATAAGGTAGAAGGGACTGAATGTCAGAAAGAAAGAATATCTGTCCAAAAGGAGGGTGTACTTTCAAACATCTCATGGTGGGAGTGGATATTTGAAGAGGGGAGAAAAGGGGGGCTGGTTGGACTCCTCGTATTAGGGTCTATAGTAGGAATCCTAACCTTACAACACCTGATACTCAGTTTTATTAGTCCTTTATATTGGGTAACACAAGGTATGCAAGTTCTAAAAATAATGAATCTAAAAAAAAAACAAGAGAATTGGGCAGCATGCGCATTGGCAAAGTTTGAGGCCCAAGCAAGAAAATAATCCTTGATGGGATAATACTTGGGATTAGTAACACGAATTATATGTTAAAATTAGGAAGGGGGGAATTGTGATAAATGCAGTAGAAGAATTTGTGTTATGGTGTATATAAAATGTGATGTAAAATATGTTTTGTAAAATAAAATGTACAAGCAGGTCGGGTATGAAGCTGACGAATTTTAGGATGGACAACACCCAAAGCCAGGAATCCAGGAGAAACAATACCCCTACGGGAAACTTGGGAGGTGCAACATTAACACCAGAAAAGAGGGTGGACCGAGATCAGAATTGGTCCTCCAGGGGCGGTGAAACTGTGAAGCACCCAGCCATCAAGGTTGATATGGATCGGGGAGAATGTCTCTCTATCCATGAGTTCATCTCCCCATTCATGCTCCCAAGGAACTGACTTAATATTCATTTTCCCTCAGAAGCCCTATTCAGCAGACCAGACAGCAGAAATGAATATGAAGAAGAAGGATCAAAGACAAAGAACTGTGGGGAAATACTCTGTTGCCCACAAAATAAACTGTATATAAGGGGACCCTGAAAAGGACTAAATTCATGAACAGAGGGAGTTACGGTGCAATAGAGGCCGTAGCTGAGGTTCACCCAGTGCTGATCCCAGGTCTTGACACTGAACTTCCGATTGCTGGCTTGCCCAAATTTTTGTTCTGTAATTCTTTAATTAATAAAAAATATTTTATTAATTGGAATTGGCTGGACATGTATAATATTTAAACATCCATGCTATGCAAAAAAATCCCCACTGATGTTACCACCTCTGAGTCATGCCAGCAGATTTTAGAAGCAAAACTGCTGGAGTTCAGTAAGTATAAAGCAGGACTTGATAAGCGAGGTAGGTACTCCTCGAGGTAGGCCTTTAAGGTACTCCATTGCAGTCCTCAACTTTCCTGGTAGCTGGTGCATGATAGAAGGTATGACATATGCATTCAATGTCATGTTCTCTGGCCCAGGTATTTATAAGGTTATTCTTGGAATGAATCCCATTGTCCAACTTGATTCTCTCAGGGGTGCCATTGTCTCCACATACCTTCCTGTGAAATCCCCGAGAGTCTGAGCCCAGACAATCAGACCCTTTGGAATGGCAACTTAATGAGAGAGGCAGCATTGATCCAGCTGTCTTGAAAAGGAACTTTATTAATACGAAAATAACACACAATAAGGCATACATAGTATAAAGGGGACACTGGAAAAAGACACTAACAAGGGGCTAAGAAGCACAAGGACAAAAAGCCCCGGGCTTGAGTCAAACAGGGGTAATTATACATCCTGGTGTGGGAGGAGAATTAGGGTGGGGTCTGAGGGAAGGGTCCAATAAGGGACAATAACTAGGAATATTAAAATCTCTGCACCAAAAATCAACTTATTGTAACATAAAGAACTAACTTTCTAGTAACAATTAGCATGGAGGGTATGTGAGCCTTCCTTGCTTGTTGAACCTAAAACAGGGTTTCCTAGGGAATTTTTCCAGGACTTTTCTCTTCCCCAGGGATACCACCTCTGTACTTCTGTTTGAGCTAACAGCAGTTCAGCTGGGGGTGGCATCTAAATGTTCTTGTCCTCCATACTTCTCTAGGATCTTTTCTTTCTGCTGTGCCTTGAAATCTTCTTTTTTCACTTTGAAAGATTTATAAAGGAGCTCCAATTTTGTAGGGTCTGCTTGAAGATGAACTTCAAAGCCTTTTTCACAAGCCTCCCAGGCAAACAACTGAGTCTGTGCCATTGAAATGCTATCGCCTGTGCAGCGAATGAAGTTGTCCCCTGTATAACTAACTTCATCTGCATTATTGCCTACATTGGCATAAGGGTTCTCCCTCATTGCTCTTGTTTTGGGATCATAATAGGCAGAGTTTGGATCTAGATTCCTCAAGTATTTTGCAATATCTTCCCGAATACGTAGATTTCGGACTGTGATGCGTCTTTTAGAGTCAAATTTCTGCCCAGACATATCAATGTCATCTGCATATTTGTCTTCATCTTCACTGTTATGATCGCTTCCTGTCTGTGAATTTGATTCCTCTTCTCCCCACTGGTGTCTTGGGGAGTTAACTTGCTCCAGCGTCCCTGATGCAAACTCCTCCTGAAGCTTCTGAGTTTTCAGAGTACATTTGGCCAAATCAACCTTGGAATATTCCTCGACAATTTTCATGTGCTCCTCTGGGTTATAGCCATTCCACCGGTCTCTCTTTCCATCGTAATCAAGGGTCAGCTGAGGCTGCACATGTTCATCTGGGGCAATATTCATGCCTGTGTATTTTGCTCCAATTTTCCTGGGTCTCTGCATGCAGTCTTTCTTTTTGTGTGTCAGTGCCCCGCAGTTCTCACAGGCTCCTTTGCGGTACCTCGTGGCCACACCGTGCTCCTGAAGTCCTCGTTTGTACCAGTCTCGAGAGGAGCTATACTGTTTCTGCTTCTCTGGCTGAACTCTCTGATGCTTCAGTGTGGGTCTTTTAGAAGGATCTATGTACCATGGTACTGAAGAGATGTACTGAGGAATATGAGGGTTGATATCTTTTCCTTCTTCATCCACTTCAGCAGGTACATTTCCTAGTTTTCTCTGTTCCTCTAATTCTTTCTTTTTATCCAGTCTTCCCTAGACATCTTTGGTTCCTCCAGGCTCACATCATTTGCCTATCCTGCAGGAGCGGTGTTCACTACTGCACCTGGGGCCATTTTGGCTGTATTCCTGCTGGGCCACATTGCCGCCTTATACCAGGTGCCAAAATATGTTCTAGTTGGAAAACAAACCAGTGGGAGATCCCAAGCCAGAACTGTCACCCTGCTGGTCAGGGTGGTGGCAGCAGTCCAGTTCAATGGTGTCTGCAGTCCTCTTGAAGTGGTAGATGTGATGCTGTTGAAGCTGTGATCCTGTAGAAGGGTCTGGTCTTCCTCTGAAGGTGCAGTGGTGGTTACGTAGCTCTTGTCCTCTGGGAGTCCAGCAGGTAAGGCTGCCCCTGGTGTTCCAAAGCTCTGATTATATCCAGGTAGGAATGCTTGGTTCCTTCCCCTGGGTGGAGCATCTCACAATGGGGTGATATCATTTTATGAGTCATCAAGGGAGGCTTAATGGCCCATTAGCAGAAGATCTCTCCCTGGAGGGAGGATGGGTCATGGAAGAGATAAACAACACTGCCCCACCTGGTTTTATCAGCTGGCCCATTAACAGAAGATAACCCCTCAAAGTTATCAGGGATGAGTCATGGAAGAGATAAAGAACACTGCCACATCTGTTCTTAACAGCTTATGAAGATGGTGATACACCAGAATACACAGTTTTTATTACATTTTACATTGTAACCTAAGATACTCACGACAACAGTCTTACTTGCTGAGGTTCAGCATTCTTGATTATTAGACAATTTTACAAAACTCTTTTTTATACTCGTTGGACTTGTAAGCATCTCACAATGGGATGGTTAACATGTTAATGGGCCCATCAACAGAAGATAGCCCTGGAGTTATCAGGGATGAGTCATGAAGGAGATAAGGAACGCTGCCCCACCTACTTTAACAGTTTAGAAGATGGTGGTAGAATACATACTTTCAGTTATATCTTACATTATAACTAAAGAAAGCCCTGGATTTGGAGGCAGGGAAGAAAAGCCCCTAGCTTGCATGGCAAAGGATGCCGCTGAGGATAACACCAGATTGACTGGCTGGGGATGGTCTCAGTGGGTGGACCCTGTTCCCAGAGGACACAGCCTTCCACAGCAGTGTCAGGGCAATAAAAATGGACTTTAGGGCATTGGGTCAAGTGATTGATAGCGCAGGAGCACAGGTAGTGCTCTGCTCAGAAACTCTGGTGGCAGACAAAAATGATAAAAGGAATAGGACAGCCCAAACAAGGTCTGTGAAAACTGTATTAAATTAGTTGTGTGAATAAAGATTTGGCTTTTCCTGCATGAAGAAACTGAGTCCAGGGTGATTCATTACAACCTACAGTGACCCCGAAGATGTGAACCATGTGGATGAACAGCCTGTCATGAATAAAGAAGGTGAAATGAGCCAAGCTGAACCTGGGACTGGGCATCCAGACAGGACTTAGAATATACAAAGTTGCAAAAGGAAGATTGCAGCCAGCTGTGAGTAAGGTATTGCTGTTCATCTAAGAGACTTGTTGTAGATATGGGGTGGCACAGCAGGTCTCCCCCCCTCCCAGCTTGGCTGCTGCAGTTCTGTTGATTTTTTGCTCCTTTTTTTTTGTTTGTTTTTGGTTTTGGTTTTGGTTTTGGTTTTGGTTTTTTGTTTTTTGTTTTGTTGGTTTTTTGGTGTTTTTTTTCTTTTTCAGGATCTCATGGCTAAGACAGACCTTATTTTATTTATACCTAAGTCTCAGGGTCCTCTGTGATAAATGCAAAGACAGAGAAGAGCCTCAGGAACATGCCCAGTGCTGGGCCAGGCCTTGGGGCCTCCATGGAAAAGTGTCTGTACTGTGGGATGAGACCCCCTGCCCACCCCTGCCAGGTGTCCCAGGGTGCTGAACAGTCCCTCACCGGCGGTAACGGTAACGCTTGAAGTGGAACCAGAGCTGCAAGATGCCATTTGCAAACTGGCAGCGGAAGCCGTGGCGGTGGGAATAGTCCCACTCCCTGTTGACAATCTTGAAGGCGATGTCCTCATAGGGTGGCCCAGAATGGAAGCGCAGGATGGCAAAGTCCTTGTTGTCCTGGCAGGCCTCCAGGAAGTACTTGGGTGTCGAGCGCTTCTCAATGAGGTCGGGGTAGAAGATGTTGAACTTATAGCCCTGCACAGTCTTGGGGGGAGGGTTGTCAGAGTCGTAGTGGGTCTGGTTGTACTTGTTCCACTCAAAGCCCGTGTGCACACGGTTGAAGAAGCGGGGCTTGCGTGGCCGGTACTTGTCAGCCCACAGATAGGTCTTGTCCATGAGTGGCATCTCCACGCTGAACTGCGCCTCGTCTGTGCCCATGCCCTCCTTGGCCTTACGGAAGAAGATGTCATCGGTGCTCTCGGAAGCATCACCTGCCCCCTGGAGCTGCTGACGCAGAAGCAGCAGCCGGTTCGTGTCCTCCTCGGCCTCCAGCACGTGGGCATTGAGGGGCAACTCACTGGGGCTCAGCAGCCGCGGGCTGTACTTGCCCGCGTCGTAGTCATCCATACTCTGCTGGATCAGATCATCTTCCATCAGCACGGCCTCCCCCTCTGCCTCTCCCCTGGCATCCATGTTCTGCTCTGCCTCTGAGGATGGCCCTGGCTGTGCCTCAAGGCTCTTCTCAGGATCCAGCCTGCATGTAAGGGAGAAGAGAGGACTGTCACTGGGGGAAGCCGGCTCCTGCTTGATGATGAGGAAGAGTGGTTCACTCTGCACACCCTGCTCCTGCTTCAGCTTGTACAGCTTCTGACGCAGCATGTCCTGGTGCTGTTCCCGCAACCTGGCCCGAGCCATGTAAGCCTTCAGCTGCTGCAGGAGGCTCTCCCAGTACCCAATATCCAGGTTGGGCCCTCCCACCTGGATCTTCCTCTCTATGCCCTGGTACAGAGCTCGCAGCTGGTTGTATGTCTTCCCCTTGAACACAGACTGCACGTCTGAGCTGACCGAGGCATTGACACCATCCCGAAGCTCCCTTGGTCCTCCTTTCCTGGAGGCCTCCAGCTTGCGGAGCTTGGCTATCTCATCCTCTGTGATGGTGGTCATGTCTTTCCAGAAGTCCACATTCTTCCCTTGCTCCAACTTCATGTACACCTGGATGTCCTCCACCAGGTCCTCCATGTCGGAGACAGTCAAGCCATTTAGCAAGGTGTAGGGGTCGTGCATCTCCACAGCCAGGTCATCGTCCTCTGCGCTGATGTACCTGGCCAGAAGATCAATAGGTTTTGCCCTCCCATCCCGAATTCGAATCTTAGACCGCAGCTTGGCCTGCTGCAGGTGGAAGTTTTCCTCCTGCTCTTCCCAGGTTCTGAAGTGCTGTGCCTCTTTCTCCCGCTGCAGCATCTCCAGCTCCTGCTCCCGCATGGCTTTTTCCCGTTCCCGCTCCAGGCGCAGCTGCTTCACCTTCTGCAGCTCCAGGCGATTGTCCTCCTGGATTCGCTTGTTCCTCTCCTTCAGGTCCTTCTCATCCAGATGGCTGATCCCTTTCTTTTCCAGTGCCTTGCTCCAGATGAATGTTCCCAGCAGGTTGTTGTCCCCGAAGGGATTGTCAGTGTTGGTGTAGCCCATGTACTCCTCACCCCAGCCCATCTTCTCTCGCTTCTTTCTCTCCTTGGCCTCCTTCTTGGCCAACCTCCGTGCTCGTTTCTCCTCAGGTGTCTCCAGGGCCTTCAGCAGAGCTGCCTGTTTCTTCTTCTCCTCCCTCAGCCTCAGCCGCTCCTGCAGGCTCAGCTGCTGCCCGAGTACCTCCTGGCCCTGGGGCTGCAGCAGGGAGGGGGAACTGACAGAGGACACAGAGGACTTGGATCCATCCCTCCTGTGGCACCGCTCCCGGCTCCACGCTGCCCTGTCCTGCCTGTGCTCCGGGCTGGAGCTGGAGGAGCGGCCCTGGGACTGTGAGCGCTGTTTCCTCTGGTCCTTACGGTGCCGGTCCCAGCTGCTGCTTCTTTTCTTCTTTCTCCATTTCTGTCTCTCAGTGCCAGAGTCCGAGCCCGAGCTCAGCTCCTGGCAGTGGCCCTGACTCTGGCTCTTGCTCCAGCTGTGGTGCCACTGCCCACGGCTCCGAGACCTCAAGCGCCCCTGATCCTGCTCCCTTTCTCTGTTCCAGTCCCGTTCCTTTTCCCGGGCCCTTTTCCGCTCTGAGCAGTTGCCCTGGGCCAGACTGCGTGACCTGGAGCCCACCAGCTGTGGATGCATGGTGGGGCTTGTCAGCTGAGAGGGGGCCAGACCCTGCTGTGCTGCCAGCTTCTGCCCACCACCTTCACCATTCCTCACTTCACAGCCTGATTCAGTTGAAGCAATGATCCTGCCGTAGGATGCCATTTTCCTCTGAAGGTCCACAGGTGGTGCAGATAGGTCCAGTCTTCCTCTGGGAATCCAGTGGAAAAGGCTGCCAAGCAGTTCCAAATCTCAGATTTTATCCAGGTAGGAATGCTTGGCTCCTCCCTCTGGGTGGAGCATCTCACAATGGGATGATGTGATTTTATCAGTCAGGCAGTGATGGCCCATTAACAGAAGATAATCTCCCTGGGTGGGAGATGGAAGAGATAAAGAAATCATGGAAGAGATAAAGAAACACTGCCCCACCTGGTTTTAACAGATGCTAATAGAATACATATTGCTGGTTACATCTTGCACTGCAACATAAGACAAACACTCTTTCAACAAAAGATCTTTTATGCACAAGGCATTCCTGTTTCAATTTTTATGTCAGTGAGACTAAATACATAAAAGCTATTCCTATAGACATGCAGACACAAATGCTCCTAAGAAATAAACTCACAGCATAGTTAGTTATGAACTAGAGAAAATCATTGAGAGGGCATTAAACTAAGTTTGAAGGGGGAAGGGGATGCAGCTGGGCTGTTTAGAAGCAAGCCAAGGGTGTGTCTTATTTTGGAGCCCTCCTACCTTCCAACAGATTGACACGTACTCCCATCTCAGTATCATCTGCAAATTTACTAATGAAGGACTCAATCCCCTCATGCATGTGGTCAATAAAAATATTGAACAGAGCTGGCCCCAGCACAGACCCCTGAGGAACACCCCTGGTGCCTGGCTGCCAGCTGCAGGCAGCACCATCACCACCACTCTGGGCCTGGCCATGCAGCTGGTTCCTAACCCAGCACAGAGTGTTCCTGTCCAAGCCGTGGGCTGACAGCTTTTCCAGGAGAGTGTGTGTGGGAGACGGGGTCAAAGGCCTTGTTGAAGTCCAAAAAGACAACATCCACAGCCTTTTCCTCATCCACCAGGCAGGTCACCTGGTCATAAAAGGAGACCAGGTTGGTCAAACACAACCTACCCCTCCTAAACCCATGCTGGCTGGGTCTGATACCCTGGACACCCTGTAAATTCTGTGTTATGACACTCAAAACCTTACCAGGTACTGAGGTCAGCCTAACTGGCCTAGAATGACCAGGATCCTCCTTCCCACACGTTTTGTAAATGGGCATCACATTGGCCAGCTTCCAGTCATCTGGAGCCTCACCAGTGAGCCAGGACTGTTGGTAAATTATAGAGAGTGGCTTTGCAAGCTCATGTGCCAGCTCCCTTATCACCTTAGGCTGGATCCCATCTAGTCCCATGGATTTATGAACATCCAAGCATCTCAGGAGTTTTCTGACCGCCTCCTCCTGGATAAGAGGGGAACCATTCTTTTTGCTGACACCATCTACCCACCCAGGAGGACAGTTGTTCTGAGGACAAGCCACCAAAAATAAAAACAAACCAAAAAAACCCCACACCACCATCTTAGACCAAAGAGTTTATTTAAAGCATGAATGGTAGAACGTGGGTACTCCTGCAGGCAAAGCTATTTACAGCTGTGTTATGCAAATCACCTGCAGTACACACAGAGCCAAGACAGTAACACCTACAAACTACTGATACAATTTACAATTGAAAACTGCAACAGAGGAGCCAGGAGTGAGCTGTGCCAGGCAGGCTCACACAGCCGTGCCCCTCTCCAGGCTCTGTTTGATCTCGGCCGTGTATTTCCCATAGAACCTCTCAGCCTTCTGGTTGAACTTGGCGTTCCTCTCATTGATGTAGTCGCTGTTGGTATCGTCGTTGTAGGGCCACCTCCGGCTGTACTTCTCCCTCTTCTCCATCTGTTTCTCCAGGTCCGCCACCATCCTGTCCACCCCTTCCTTGGAGGGCACGTGGGTGCCGTGCAGGAGGCTGTCTGAGGTGGGGCACAGGGCTTCCCCGTGCTGCTCCCGGAGCTTCTCGTACTGCTCCAGGTTGGGTTTGATCTGCCGGGTCAGCCTCTGGTGCTGACGCAGCTGAGCCGCTGCGTAATCTGAGAACCCCGGGTCAGGATTTTTCTTCCTCTTCTTCCTCTCCCACCTCTCGGCATCCTCGGCGCTGATCTCCAGCAGCTTCACCCGCTCATAGTCCTCCCCCCGGGCTGCACACTCCTTCTTCTTCTCCTGCACCTGCAGCTCCCGCTGCAGCCGAGCTTTTTTAGCTTCCCAGTTTGGGGGCAATTTCAGCCTTTTGTCCTCCTCCACCACCTCCTGGCTGTTCAGCTTGCAGGCCTCATACCGCTTCATTTGCAGCTTCCGGAACCGGCGTAGCCTCTCCTCCTGCCTCTGCTCTGCTGCTGCTGCTGGGCCAGGCTCCACCTCCTCCTCCTTTTCCTCCTCGCTCCCAACATCAGCCTCGGGCACCTCCAGACTGCTGATGGCTGACACCACCGCTGCCAGCGCGCCCCTCCCCTCCTTATCACATTCCTTCTCATAGTCCTTGAAGCATTCCTTGGTATACCGCCCACCTTTCCCCTTCCATTTCATCTTTGCAACAGACTGGCTAAAATCCACATGTATCCGTCTGTCATCTATCAGCACATTGTCCATTTTGAAGTAGGCTTTCTCACAGTCTTCCTCCTTTTCAAATTCAATGAAAGCATAACAAAGAGATTCACCAGTCTTCCAGTCTCGCATCACTTCACAACTTTTAATGGGACCAAAGCGTGAAAATATTATCTCCAGGTCTTCACCTGTGGTCACAGGATTCAGTTTACAAACAAACAGCACATTTTCTGGTGGCTTGATGTCTGCATCTGGTAGGTCTCCCACCATTTCCAGAAGAACAGCATGAGTTTTTGCTTCTTTTTCAGCCTGAACTTCTTCTATTTCTTCTGCAGACCGTCCTTTCATGTCATCAATTTCTTCATCTTCTCCTATTCTGCCACTGTCGAGCTGTTCCTTTCTAGGTTCTGGTGAGCGATCAGGGACACACAAGCCAGGTGGATCATCAAAGGGATCTTCTAAGATTACTGTGTGATTTATCCTGATATCCTGATATGGGATAAAATCCTTATCTACAAAGGTTTCATTGATTGTCTTCAATACATCCATGCCTTCTGTCACTTCTCCAAATACTGTATGCACACCATCAAGGTAATCCAGGTTTTCCCCTGTGGTAATGAGGAACTGCGATCCATGCTGACCACTGCCATTGTTCACCATTGACACAGTGCCCTTCTTCTTGTGCTTGATTCTGGGCACCTTTTCTGCCTCAAAATATCTGGCTTGATCCCCATACAGGCGACAAAATATGGATTCCCCTCCACAGCCAGTTCCCACGGGGTCACCAGTTTGGATCATAAAATCCCTCTGTACATTATAAATCAGACAATAGTTGTAGTACTTAACTTTGCAGAGCTTCAGGAAATTCAGACAAGTACGGGGCCGCTCCTCCGTGTACAGGTCGATTACCAGGTCACCCACCGTGGTGTCCAGCAGCACTGCCATGCTCTCAGGAAAACAGGAACAACAGTCCTTACCAGGAAAATTAAAATAAAATGTAGGAGTACACAAAACACTGGCAGAGTCAGAATACAACCTGACACCCTGCTGCTCTGGGTGTAGGCAACAGTCTGAATAAATGGTGGCTGCAGTCGTGCATGAGTGACAGATCTGTGTGTGTTGAAGCAGTGATCGTGTACAAGGGTGTAGTTTTCCTCTGAAGGTCCAGTAGTGGTGTAGATGGGTCCAGTCTTCCTCTGGGAATCCAGTGGAAAAGGCTGCCAAGCAGTTCCAAATCTCCGATTTTATCCAGGTAGGAATGTTTGGCTCCTCCCTCTGGGTGAGCATCTCACAATGGGATGATGTGATTTTATCAGTCAGGCAGTGATGGCCCATTAGCAGAAGATAATCTCCCTGAGTGGGAGATGGGTCATGGAAGAGATAAAGAAACACTGCCCCACCTCGTTTTAACAGATACTAATAGAATACATACTTTGGTTACATCTTTAAATACAACAGTGCTGGCTATTCCATAAGAAACCATGAAAAAAAGCACAAGGCGGAACTTCAACCCCACAAAACCACAGCTGCCAAACTCACAGTTCACCCAGGCAATTACAAGATTTGGTATAGCTCTTATACCAACCAAATCTCTATGAGTTGCTACAAAAGGAACCATAATCCCCACAACAAACCCCTTGTTTTAGCTTTTGGAACTAAAACCAAACTGTTGTGTGCACCAAAAGCTTTGGAATTCACCCTGCAATTGTATTTTATACTTTTGGCCACAATAACCCCCTGCGACATTTTAGGCTGGGGTCAGTGTGGCTGGACAGTGCCAAGGCAGAAAGGGACCTGGGGGTTCTGGTTGATAACCGACTGAACATGAGCCAGCAGTGTGCCCTGATGACCAAGAAGGCCAATGGCACCTGACCTGGATCAGGAATGGTGTGGGCAGCAGGAGCAGAGAGGTCATTCTTGCCCTGTACTACGCACTGGGGAGGCCTCAGCTTGAGTGCTGTGTCCAGCTCTGGCCCCTCAGTATAGGAAGGACATTGAGACACTTGAGCTCATCCAGAGGAGGCTGTGAGGCTGGAGAGGGTCTTGGAGTGCAAGCCCTGCAAGGAACTATTGAGGGAACTGGGGTTGTTTATCCTGGAGAAAAGGAGACTCAGAGGTGACCTTATCACTCTCTACAACTTCCTGAAAGGTGGCTGTAGTCAGGGGGGGTCTCTTTCTCCAGGCAGCAACTGACAGAAGGAGAGGACAGTCTTGAGCTGCACCAAGGGAAATATAGGCTGGATATTAGGAAGAAGTTTTTTACAGAAAGTATGATAAAGTACTGGAATGGTCTGCCTGGGGAGGTGGTGGATTCACCCTCCCTGGATGTGTTTAAAGAAAGACTGGATGTGGCACTCAGGGCCATGGTTTAGTTGAGGTGTTTGGGCTGGGTTGGACTCGATGATTTGTTTCCAACACAGTGATTCTGTGTGTGTTATTGAGTATAATGGTTGCTTATCTCCTTTTTATCTGCTGGCTACTCCCAATCTGTGGATGTTAAGATCATCAGACCTTGCTGGTGAAAAGGGTTTTAAAAAGGTGCCCTCAATTACAATATGGGTGTATCCAAGATATGTAACTACCACTATCTAGATCACCTTGTGATGAACTGTTAAGATGGGTGGAGCAGTGTTTACGTTTGCAGTGACTCCCCTCTAATGACTCCCTCTGGAGGAGCAGCAGCACCACCCCCCCTGAGGGGGTCACCTCTGCTTATGGGCCATCATGAACTCAATGGCCCCAGCAGAGAAGACAGCTGGAACAACCATGAGGGACTCCAAAAGTGTACTATGACTCATAGGATTACTTTACTCCATTGTGAAACTCCCCATCCTGGGGGAGGCACTGAATATTCCTGCCTGAATTTTAGACCATATAATCTCAAAGTCTGGGGAGTGAAACCACCACCACTGGACACATCCAGAGGAGGGCCAGACCTTCCCACACAACCACTGCTTTCAAGCACCACTTCCACAGCACTGCTACTACTGCCTAATTGGACTGCAGCAATGTGCTATGATGGTTTGAACAGCAGGCCTAAGCCTGACCTGACTTACAGAATGGATCTTGAGTGTGATGCTATTAATACCATCAAGGTTCTTCAGTTAAAAATAGATGATAAAAACATTTATATTAGTTGTTCTTACTGCAAAATTATTCATTGTAGAGATGTTTGTATAACCTTGTGAAAGATATATCAAGAAATCCTCTCAACAGACAAGACATCCATAGAGGCTTGTTGGTAGAATATTTAAGCAAATAAGGTATGGCCTGGGTTCTGGCCAAGTCCAGGCCCCATCCTGGGGCCATGCCATCAGAGCCAGATGTTTTCTGCACAAAAAAGGTAAACAACTCACTTGGATTTGTCATTTTGGGCCTATCAAAGAAGGGCCCCTGTTGCACCCCTAAACCCGAGCAAGTGTTGCCATGTTAGGAAAAGACTTTAAGCCTCACTCCTAAATTTATAAGAAAATGAACCAGAAACTTCTATGCTCATCTCACCCTAACTGGCACAGTGCTAGGACAAAGGCACTTGTTGGATCCCTTAGCTGTTCCTCAAGAAATGTAGCTATTTTCTATAGGGCAGCATGCCAAAACCCCCTTCTAGATCATTGTATACTTGAGAGAGAGCACAGAGATTCTTGGGGCATTTTGGGGTGTCTTAGTAGGTAAAAGGGACCTCCTTGCACTGTGCACACCTTTTATTGTTTTGGTTTGTATAGTTTGTTATTTTTGCTTTGATTAAAACCTTTTTGCTTTTTCAAAACACCTCTGATCATGAGGGAAGTTGCTGCCAACCCTCAGAGTGTGATGAACCTTCATGTGGGCTAATAACACATTGGCCTCATGCAGAAATTCATCAGGCCCGTTTTTCGGGTGAACTGGAGACCTCACCTACAGGTGGACTCTTCATGCGGGATTTTCCCAATTGCCAGGAAGGGTTCTCAGCTCCTCGCTGTGAAACAGGGCTCGCCAGTGACTGCAGAATCTGGATGATGGTAAAGTCTTGTGTTAGCCTGAAAGCAAAACAGTGGAAGACTCCAAGTCAGAGCTACAATTTAACAGGAAATGTCGAATAATGGTCATAGCTGGGGTCCCTGCTTGAGTTCAAATCGAACCTATCATTGTTTTATCCTGGGGACTCGTTTACTTTTGCTCCCTAACTGCCAGGGTAGTCTGTTATGGCAAATTTATCTGTACTGCCCATAGGCCAGCTGTGGCTGTGACAGTTCCCCCTTTCTCTGTTTAAAAAGGGCAAAGTGTTCTTTGCCATCCTCTTCAGGGCCCTTTGCAGAAAAGATAACAAAGACAGCATGATGACACAGATGATAAGCCCAATTCTAAAAAGGCTTCCCACCCAACTGGACAAGCCTGGCCTCTCCAGCCAGTGATGTATCCCACATATCGTCAAAGTTGTAATATTCACATCCAGGAGCTGTTAAGTGACAATCTTTCAGGCTAGCATGCTGCTGGCTCATTACTTATAAGTTACAAATTACAACTTAACACTACAAACAAGAAACAATTCAACTTTAGAACAGTTAGAAAAAACAACTAAGGGAAGAAACAATGTTTCTTAGTTTGTGTTTGTGACTCATGTCCTTAGATAGAATTCTTAAGTCCTCATATCCCAAATATGTCTACAAATTACAACTCAACCCTGCAAACAAGAAACTATTCAACTCAAAACCATCTTGATTAAAAACACACATCCTTCTGCCACTGATGTTTCTCAAATGCTTGAGTCTTCGTGTTCAAGTAGATTGGGGTGATGGGTAGATTGTCTTATCATTGTTGACAACATTCTGCATCTGACAAACTGTCAGCTTGCTAGGTCATGTTGAATGCAATTGAAAAACATGAAAATACCCAAGTGGGAGGTATAAACCCACCCCACACCCCCCCCCCCCCCCCTTTTTTTTTTCCTTTATTAATAAAACTTTATTTACAAAAGCTTTATTATGTACAAAATGTGTTCAGCTACTGTGGATCCTCTTCATGGTCTGACTGTTGTTCCTCTTCTTCCTCCCCTTTGTGTTTTCCCAGTTTTGCCAGGAGCTCTTTTGCAGGGTTGAAGACCCCACTGGTTTGCTGGTCACAGACGTAGCAGCGCTGGGATTTGCGATAGTGCTGGAGGGCACAGCTCTCACAGAAGTAGTGCCGACACTTGGTGACCACAGGGTTCTTGAAGGAACCTCTGCAGATGAAGCATTTGAAAGGCATGTCCTCCTCATCGCTGCTCACCTCGTAGTTTTCACTGTCACTGATGCCATAGCAGCCCTCATCCAGCTCCCGTTCGATCTGCCAGCCGTGTTTGTAGTCGGAGCGGTCGTGCAGGAATTTGCAGCTGTCCCCGAAGCCGCAGAACCCGGTCTCCTTGTAGTCCTTGCAGATGTCGGGCTGGTAGTCCCAGCGCACCGTGGCCCACAGGTGCTCCGGAGCACGGATGGGGCCTTTCCTGACCATTCCTGAAGAAGCATTTCCCATCGATGTGTCCTTGGGCTTCACATACTTCTGGTAGTTGTTAATGCCACGGTAAATTTTATCATCTTCCTTTCCTCTCAGCTCCTCCTGGATTTTCTGGCTGCGCTCAAAGATCGCCTGGGCATCCTTTTCCTTCTCGGTGTCCAACTCATACACTGCTGTGGCTCCCATGTCTGCTGGGCCAACAGGTTTAGCTGACCTGGTCGATTTGTATGTGACCCTGATCTCCTTGGCAGGATCCTCATCCTCACTGCTGCTCCGCACACACTCCAGCCTCTCCCTTGTGCAGCGCCTGGTCTTCTGGATCATTGGGTTAGGGGTGTCACGCCGTGGCTTCCTCTGCACCATGGTGCTGCCCTCCTCCCCACTGCTCTCCTGCTCTGGGTCACTGCTGAGCCATTTTCGCCGGGCACTGCCCACAGCTCGGACCCGCTTCTTGAACACAAAGCTGCAGACGTTGCTCTCCTCTGCCATCATGTACTGCTGATTAAAATAAAGGCAGAAATCACTGGCTTAAACTGACAGGCTACAACCTCACAGCTTGTTGGTCAGGGTGGTGGCAGCAGTCCAGTTCAATGGTGTCTGCAGTCCTCTTGAAGTGATAGACGTGGTGCTGTTGAAGCTGTGATCCTGTAGAAGGGTCTGGTCTTCCTCTGAAGGTGCAATGGTGGTTATGTAGCTCTTGTCCTCTGGGAGTCCAGCAGGTAAGGCTGCCCCTGGTGTTCCAAAGCTCAGATTATATCCAGGTAGGAATGCTTGGTTCCTTCCCCTGGGTGGAGCATCTCACAATGGCATGATGTAATTTTATGAGTCATCAAGGGAGGCTTAATGGCCCATTAGCAGAAGATCTCTCCCTGGAGGGAGGAAGAGATAAAGAACACTGCCCCACCTGGTTTTATCAGCTGGCCCATTAACAGAAGATATCCCCTCGAAGTTATCAGGGATGAGATAAAGAACACTGCCACATCTGTTCTTAACAGCTTATGAAGATGGTGGTACACCAGAATACACACTTTTGATTACATCTTACATTGTAAGACAACAGTCTTGGTGAGGTTCAGCATTCTTGAATGTTAGACAATTTTACAAAACTCTTTTTGATACTTTTTAGACTTGTAAGCTGGGCTTGAAATTAGATTAGTGAGCTCAATTTAGGCCTCCTTGCCTTTCAGAGCTGTAACCTTACAGGTCCAGTATTACAGTCTGTGGCACTGTGAGGGCATCCCAGAGCTCGCAGCACCTCAGGGAGTGACACTTCCCCCCGGGAGCTCTGATCCCCTCCGCTGTTGCTTCTCAGGGCACAGAGATGACACAGAGGTGGGATGGGTCTGGGGGTGAAGCTGAGGTGGATTATTGAAGGTGTACCAGACACCCAAGACCCTGAGCAGGGGTGAGACAGTTTTATGAGGGGGTTTTATGAGGGGGTGGTGCAGAACAGACAACCCATGAGGGCACAGCTAGGGAAGGGTCCAAGGCAGGATTTACATCTTACAAACTTATCAGGGGGGAACACGGGAGGGGGATGATACACAGGGACAAATAGGACATTGAGTAACTAAAGATTGATAGGGAAGGTTTTGGGGAGAGGGATAGGAATACAGGGGATTGACATCTGGGAAAGGGGGAGGTTAGGGAGAATTTAGGAACCTGGGGGCAATAGGAGAGTCTCTGAGGAGTAGCTAGCTAATAAATGAAAGGGATTGACATATAACCAATTGAATAGTAATTAGGGCACAAGTCAAAATATAATACAAGCTGATACAAATAAAGACAGGCACCATTATAGGGAATGGGGAAGGATATGCTTAGGGAAGACATACAGCATATCCTAAAGCACAACCATAATCTCAAGCAAAAAACCCCTTATGATTGCTAATGCACACATAAAACATAAGGCTAGCCAAGAACCTAAAGCAAAACCACACTGTAACAGTCCAGGTATTACCACAACCCATCTAAGTATACATATCCCAGATTACCACGTTTATCCCTCCCACCAACCAGGTTTCAGGGAGATCCCCAGAAATTATATCCAGGGAAAGAGGAAAAGGTCAGTGGGGAACAACTTTCAGTAAGATTGCTGGCAACAAACTCTGTAAAAAGAAACGTATAAGACATCAAAAATACAATGATCACTAATGAAACTGAAGTTATCTAACTAAAGTTAACTGAAGTTATCATGGTGATCAGTACCATGTAAGCAAACAATATGGAGTAGCCAGCTAGCCTTTTGAGAACTTTTCACTTTATACAACATGGTTTTCATTCAATTTTGTTACATTCAACTTTGCAAATTTGGGCTGAAATGGCATCATAAGGGTTTTCCCCTTCCCTTTAAACTAGAAAATAACAGTTCCCCATCAACTGATACCCCTAAATCATGGAAATGACAGATTTTTCTTCAATTGATGCCCTTAAAATCAATGTGAAGGGGCATCTCCTCCAATTTAAACACAGACAATAAGGCAAAATGAGGTTTTCCCCTCAAACACCCCTTTTTTCTGGGGTCACTGGGATGCTCTAGGGAGGGACTGGGACGGGACTGAAGGCACTGGGATAAAACTGGAAATATGAACTCAAAAAGAGAAAGAAGACAGATCTTCCCTGTACTCCCACCTGCTGCCCCACCTGCTCAGGTGCTCTGCTCTCTCTCCTGCACTGCCTGTGGAACAGGGCTTGTCCCTTTGCACATCCTGCAGCAATGCTCTGGGAGCATCCAGGTGTTCCCCTGCTCCTGCAAGCGCTGTCACTGGTGTCCTTTGAGAGATCCCCGGAGTTCACCCACTCCTGAGGCCTCAGAAACCCCCTGAAAGCAGCGCTGAGCAGGGCCTGCTCTTCCTCACCCTCACTGACCATACCTGGGGCTGTCCCATCCCTCCTCACCCTCACTGACACATCTGAGGCTGTCACACCCTCCTCATCCTCACTGACCACATCTGGGGCTGTCCGGCCCCTCTTCATCCTCACTGACCACATCTGAGGCTGTCACACCCTCCTCACCCTCACTGACCACACCGGGGCTGTTCAGTCCCTCCTCATCCTCCCTGACCACACCTGGGGCTGTCCCATCCCTCCTCACCCTCACTGACCACACCTGGGGCTGTCACACCCTCCTCACCCTCACTGACCACACCGGGGCTGTCACACCCTCCTCATCC
>VXBR01005682.1:0-17263 GCA_013400215.1 Cisticola juncidis | reverse complement strand
CACATCTGGGGCTTTCCCAATCCTCCTCACCCTCACTGACCACACCTGGGGCTGTCACACCCTCCTCACCCTCACTGACCACACCTGGGGCTGTCACACCTTCCTCATCCTCACTGACCACATCTGGGGCTTTCCCAATCCTCCTCACCCTCACTGACCACACCTGGGGCTGCCCTGCCCTTCCTCACCCTCACTGACCACACCTGGGGCTGTCACACCCTCCTCACCCTCACTGACCATACCTGGGGCTGTCACACCCTCCTCACCCTCACTGACCATACCTGGGGCTGTCCCAATCCTCCTCACCCTCACTGACCAAACTTGGGGCTGCCCTAGATACTGATTTAGGCAGGAATTTCACTAAACCCCGCTCTGAGTCTCACTCAATAAATTGAGCAAACCTTGCTGCTTTTCATATTACATAAGAAGCTGGCTAATATGGAACAATATGAGGAAAAATAGAAACTGTGGTCACTGCTATAAAGTTTACCGGGACGGGGCCCGGGCTATGGCATCGGGGAAAACCCGGAGTGGCCTTTCCTAGAATACGGAATGGGGGAAAACCCGGACGGGATTTCCCCGCACTACGGAATGGGGAAGTCTCGGGCTGGCCTGCGGCTCGATCCCGGAACGGGTGCGCAAGATGGGCTTGGATCCCCGTCATTTGCACAGAGACGTTCAGCAGATACTGCACACGCGTGACGGGAACACCAGATCGGCGGGGAAAACCCGCCTCGGTGCCTACGNCCTCCCCCTGCCCCCGCTCCCCGCCGATTTCGGAGCTCCCCGGCCCCACGGCGAAGCCTCGGAGTGCCGGGGCCCTTGGCGGCCCTGCACTGCCTGTGAGCGGGTGGAATCGGGCTGCGCTGCTGGCCGTGCCCGCGCTCACTTAGAGACATAAACCCCGTCAGGACCGGCCTGCCCACGGGCATAGAAACAGATCTGCAGCAATAATAATAATTGAATAAATAATTGAATAAATATTCGCATGTGTACAGTAGTTCCAGACTCTGTCCTACACTCTACTAATCCCCATTCCTTTAAAATAATTCGTCTCGCCTGAGAAAACACAAAGCAAACGCAGCCCCACGGCAGTGTTGTAATATGACGCTATTTATCTGTATAGAAATACGTCTCAAGAGGTTCAAACTTGATAAGGTTATTTTGAAGCCATTTATGAAACGCTTAGTAAAAAGAGAATTAAAACTTAATAACTGCAGAAAGGTGCACTGTGTGCCCTGGTCCAGAGGTCAGGGACTTCAGGATCCCTGCAGGAATTATTCCATAAAGGACTGAGCTGCAGCCGAGCTGAAGGCTGCTGTGATGTCCTCCTTATTATCAATACTGCTCAGTTTTTATAGGCTCTGTGTTTTAGAGTGTGTGCTTCATCCAGCTCTCTGTGAGCCCAAGCTCTAAAAATAAATTAATCTCTTTCTTGGTCTCAAGGTTTTTGATGGTTTTAAAGCAAAGGTGACTGGAGATAATTCTGTACCTGTAGAATGAACTTAGGTGGGTTAAGTTTGATGAGGAATATTTTATCTGTTAGGGCTGCAGAGCAGCAAACAGACTCTGTTTTGGATGATGTGTTCTCTGGTGATGTCAGGGTCCCTCTGGCTGTCATCCCTTCCCTCCAACATCACCCCTTGTCTTGCTCTGCCTATCACCTTGCTGAGCAATGCACATTTCAAATGGGAGTTCCTCCCTTTGGCATGGACCTTTGTAAGTCTTGCATTCCTTAAAAGCACCCCAAAGATGATCAGTTTACTAAAGAGAGTAAAAATATAAAATATATAAATATATAAATATATACCCCAGGTATAAAATATGCAGGAGAAATCAGCATTTTCTCTGTGAAGATGAAACCTGTAAGCAATTAGTCACTGCTGTGCAGTAAAAATAAAAGTGTATCCACCAACGGTGTCTCCAGAAATCACTTAGTCTGATCATAGTCCATGGTCATAGTCTGATCCATCAGATGGCCTTTGGAATATTGTGGAGTTCTTGAAGGTATATTTATGTGTGATTGAAATAAACCTTGTGTCTCCAAATTCTCTTCAGTCCTTATCCTTCTTTAATCCTGCAGTAGTGTTTATTCAAATAGCATTCTACAAAATCACAGTAATGTGTTAAGACATACTGCTTTTCACCATTGTGTTTTTATTGTGTTATTTTGTGTTTTATTGTGTTAAAGTATGATGATGACTCTCATCGTGGTTTCTGTTTCTTTACAAGCTGGCTGCAGAATTCCCATCAGAAGACATTTTTTTAATGACAGCTTCCCCAGTTATAAAAGCTGTAACTAATTTCAAGCAGGTAAGAGAGACTTAATTTTTCTTACAGTAAGACGTGTTCAGAGTTTATATGTGCAAATAATTTAGAACTCAAAGGTGAAAAATGCTCATGACTTTAAGCTTGTTGTCATATTAGTGTGGTTGCAGTGGTGTTAGAAGGACTGATGAGCTATTTTATAATGATTAGTAGTACTTTGACTCTTTAACCAGGCATGAAAAGATTCTGTATTGACAAACGAACGTTTAGCAGTTACATAATAACACATTTTCAGACAATATGGGCTTTATGTTGTGACTTTTTTACTGGAAATGAATACACCACCTTCTGTCAAAAGCTTTAGAAAAAGAGATGGATAAATGATCCATATTTTTAAATATCTTCTTTTCTCCTACAGGTCTCCAAAACACTTGAGGAATTTGATGTTGAAGAGCAACCAAGTTCCCTATTAGAAAAACGATATCCCAATATTAGAGTTATTCAGTCTGGAGTAAAACAGTTAAAAAGTGATGAACATGTAAGCTAAGATTTTCTTTTTTATTTGGTTTTTCAAGTTATGTCTATAAAAATAATTTAAGAAATAGCTGAATGTTTTGGGTGAGGAATTTTGTTCAAGAACATTTTGGTTATTGAACTGATAAGTAACCAAAATTACAAGAAAATATTTCCTAATCTAATTTCACTTACTGCTTAACACTTTTTTTCAAGTAGAAATATATACAGAGGACAAAATAAATCTCAAAAGAAGCAACATTTCCACATTTTCTTCCTTCTGTTTATCAGGAAATAACTTGCAAATATGAGCAATGGACAGCTTGTACAGACCCTTGTTAGCTCTGTGTCAACATATCGTTTTTCACTTCAGCATGTATGAGAAACTCACATTCACATTCAAAACTGGTTTTGTTCAATTTTAAGTTTTGGACATGTAATTTCAGGTAGATTCTGCTAACATTCTGAATCCAATGGTTTTATTATATCATTACTAAGATAGGCTTTTAATATAGGTCAAATAATTAATGTATGTGGATTTGGAGGATCTTTTGCCCAAAACCAGTTTAAACTATTCAGCTTCTAGTTTGCAGAGCAACAAACAAAGTCATAAAATGTTAAAATTTAAGATCTTCTTTCTCAGAATGATGTAGCTTGTTTAGTGGCTCCACTTTTTCTTCAGCAAAGAACAGATTTGCAGTCTTTCTAAACTTTGTCCTATCCTGTGCCTGGTTAACTCAGAGCTACTGCTGTTGAAATGTTTTGAATGAGATTCTCAACTGCTAATGTACAGTAGTGTATAGTTTTATTCCTGGGACCTGAGGGACATTTGTCATGTGGAAAACAGAATTCTTTTGGCACAGCCAGTGAGTACAAAGTGCCACCAAGTGGTAAAATTGATTTTGCTTTGAGTGCACTGTGTACACTTCCCATTTTATTGGTCACATATTTGTGGTGAGTGTGATGGGAATAAATGACACACAGGCAGTAGGAGTATGAAGGTTGCTCCTTAAGAAGCCCCTTACAGCTTTTTAAAACTGCAAATTACTGTGACATTAAGGCAAGAGAAATCTGATGTTTTCTTAGATGTCTTCATTTAGATGAATTCTCCTAGATTAATTGTTTTTTTCTTTTCTCTTCATTTCTCATCTTTTCTTATTTCATTTCTCTTCATTTCTTGTTAACAGAAAATTTACACTGAAGATGGCAAAGAATACATATATGAAAAGCTTTGCCTGTGTGCTGGAGCCAAACCAAAATTAATTGTTGAAGGGAACCCATATGTATTGGGAATCCGGGATACTGACAGTGCACAGGTAAATGTGTTTTGGACTTAAAAATGTGTAATTTATTCCTGCACCTGGTGCAAAATACCAGAATAATTGTGGAGTGAAATGGAGAAACAGAAAATAATGTTTGTTAGGATATATTCTTAAATAGAAACATTTTCACTAGCAGAAAAACAGCCTTATAATGCTACTAAAATAATTAGCCAATATATTTGTTAAGTTTATAGATAGCTCATACACATTATTTCAAACATAATAATATGGAATAAGCAATATTTTTTCACCCTCCAGGCAGAATCCAAATGGAAATTATAAATACTAAGTAGGCACCAGTAGAAATTTCCCTGGGAAGGTGTGTGTGGTACCTGGTACAAAGGGCTGCTTCTTGCAGTGGAAAGCTACTGAAGGGATTACTTTTTATTATGTAGCTTCTTCTCTTTGTGCAGAAAAGAATTACATATAGTCAAAGTTTTCACTTGAGAAATGACTCAATGGACTAAAAATTAAGCTTGGAAGGCAAAGGTGAAGTTTCACTGCTATAGGTCTTCAGAATTAGAGGATGCAGGGTGAGCACTGCTTCTCCATAACATGGAACTGCCATTCATCAAATGAAGCTGGACCTTGAGGTTAAAAAAAGGACTTACATTTTCAAATAATCTGAAATGAAACAGAAATTGTTTGTTACAAGAGCTTCTATTACAGGTCTTAGCCTAGCTGTATGTGTATCAGTAGCCTGAAAAAATCACGACTAAGAGCAAGAAAATACTGAAAAGTGTATAGTTGATCAGTGTGAGGGAACATGCTTTAAGTTCTAATTGACATTTTTCCTTTCTTAATGCAGGCTTTTCAGAAGAATTTGGCTCAAGCTGAGAGAATAGTGGTAGTAGGAAATGGTGGGATTGCCCTTGAATTAGTGTAAGTGAACAAAAATACATAATCAAATTAAATCTTTAACAATGCAATGCTAAATTTGGTGTACATGGGTTTTGGAGAAGGTTGACTTATAAAACTGTATCTCTTAGAGCATGTAGTAGCAAAACTGATCAGAGGGTGGTTTTTACAACATAGTGGTTTTTACTGACACATTCTTAGGAAAGCTCCAGAAGAAATATAGATATCATAGATATCAAGAATATACAGTTCATGTTCCATATAGTGCAAACAAGATCCAAATTCTTGTTGTTAACAGTGGGAATCTGGCAGAAATGCACTTCATTTCCATTACAGGGAGCAAGAAATACTAATTATTAGTATTATAAGTTTGATCTGTCCCCTAACCCCCTACACCAGTTCAGTCAAGATTGTGTTGGTGAGAAAGTATGACTTGTCAACTTGAAGAGATATTTTTTGATGAGTTCCTTATGTAAATATTTAGAAGTAGATTTGATAGGTTGGAAAATCTTGGATCCCTTAGTTCTGGCTCCTGGAAAGAAACTTGACGCAGTTCTGCTTGTGTTGCTAACAGTCAGATCCTTTTCAGGCACTCTGTCACTTTATCCCTTGTTTAAATGTCCCCAGGTATGAAATTCAAGGCTGTGAAGTAATCTGGGCTATCAAAGACAAAGCCATTGGGAACACTTTCTTCGATGCAGGAGCAGCTGAATTTCTCCTCCCAAAGCTCACTGCTGAAAGCCCAGAGACTCCAATCGAGTGTAAAAGAACCAAGTACACGCTGGAAGGTATGGGGGGTTTGTTTCCTGACACTGCAGCAGCATTTCATATTAAAGATAGTCTTAAAATCAGTCAGTTTGGCAGCCTGGAATTAGGCTTACTGTTATTATTAATGACATTTCCTTCTTCAAAAACTGAGAGTAAAAAAGCAACATAGAAACCCATTCTGAATTTATGTAGACACAATGTAATACAGTTTCTTGCAAACTAAAAAAGTGCTTACCTTTGTGCCGAATTTATGTTAATTCTCTGTATTCCTTCTACTGAAGAACTTGTTCCATTTTCTGTAACATTTTAATGTGAACTATTTCACCATTATACAGGAAGGAGCTATCACATAATAAGATATTGGAGGAGCAGGTGAAACTGCACAGAACATTATTACTGAAACTGCAGCCTCAGAAACAACAATTAACTAGGTCTGCATGAACAAACATCACACAAACGTGTGACAAAATCATAACAAAAAGCAGAGCATGATTCTAGACATCAGGCAGGAAGAATAAGGATATTACAGTTTCCTCCTCCCCTTTGGCAGCCAGATGGCATTTTTCATTGAATTGAGAATCCTTGTTCTGAGGACAAGGAAGTATGCACACTAAATCTGATATTCTGCATCTCTTTCCTTTAGGAAGTGAGGAAAAAGGAAGAGCTACAGGAGCATCTGACAAGCTGGGCAGTGCCTTAGGCCCTGACTGGCACGAGGGCTTACACCTCAAAGGGACTAAGGAGGTGTGGGTATAACCTTACTGTTGTATTTATTTGAGTGTTGTGGGCATGAGCACTGGGAAGAGGTCTGTGTTGGCAATAAAGCAGAAATCCTCACATTTAGTTTATGTTTTAATTTATGAATTGCTTAGCTGTTAGGTGTTTGTTCCTGTTTTGCATTTAAAAAATGACCTGTCCAGGTCATAGTCCATCAGTCATAGACCAGCTAAAGGATGTTTAGGATATTTTGCAGCTTTATCAGTGGTGGTTTGGCTGGTGAAGGCTGTGGAACTGTATTTGTGTAGTGGAGAATAAAACAAGGCCCAAATTCACAAAACAATTTAGAGAAACAGGTAACTTTCCAACTTCTGGCTTCAGCTCAGAATATGCTTGACATGTGGGTTGATGGTACAGAGTATGTTTTCTTTTTACAGTGATTAGAATGTAAACTTATTACTGTTACCAAAATTTAATTCATGATAGAAAAACAAAGGATTTGCAATGCTGAAAGACAGAAGAGTTTACTTTATTCTGTTCTGATAAGGTTTGAACTTTCTTCCTGTAAGCTTAGGGGAACCCAAATATGTTTTCTGGCATGCCAGAAAAATCTCAATTGTTACAAACTTTCAAGGAACACCAGATACCTGCTGAAAAAGCAGGTAAATTGCCATTGGCTATGATTAGATCTGTGCCAAAAAGAGGAAAGTGTGGAAATCCAGTTAGTGAGCTGGGATATATGGTGGGGGATTTTCCAGTTGAGTAATATCAATTTAGGTGAAGATATCCTTGCTATTATCAATCTTGTGATTGCTAATCATGATGTTTAAAATTTTGTCAATTTTTCTTTAGTTTTCTCATAAAGTACATATTGAAATACTGTGTGAAGTAAAGAAAATACACTCACAGCAAGAATTTATTCAACTGCAGCAGACTTCCTTGACTTTTCCTAAAGGAGAGAAAAATGTAGAAGCAGATGAGGGTGAGTGTCTGTGCTGATAAAAAATTGAAGATGAATCTGTGCTGGAGCATGTTTGATCTTGTTTGCTGTTTTAAAGCAAACACAGATTTGAAAAATAAATCTTTTATCTCTATAAATTGAGTCCTAGCAGTTTACAGTAATCAAATTTATGGACTACTAGTAAATTACAAAATCTTATGGGTCAGACACTTTTTTCCACAAAGTAACTAAAATCCTGTGTGCAGAATACATCCTCAACAAAATCCATTAAAGTAATATTTTAATAGTGAAGTTAAAATAGGAGAAAAAAAACCACCAACATTTTGTATCAAAACTGAAGTAAACCTTCAAAGTAGCAGAAAATATTCAATTTTTAAAATGAATAATTATACCTGTAATTTCCACCTAATTAAAATGAGTGTTTAAAATACTATTTTAGTAATCCCTTACTTTAAGTCAAATCTGTGCTGGTTTGTGCTTTTTTGTTTGTTTGTTTTTGAGGCACTTCTGTGCATCTTTGAATTTCAACATAAAAGAATATTTGGCAATTGCATACTTGAGAGAACATCCTACAGCACACAGTTTTACCTCCCTACAAATGAGGGCTTTAATTTAGTAAAATTCTAAAGAAAGTTATTAGTAGGAGTTGGAGCTGAGATCCAAAATAATTTTTTTCTCTAGTTCTGAGTGAGGATAAGAAAAGTTAGAGGTAATTTCTGATATTTTTTTCCTTTTTAATTTTAATGGTTTTTTACCTATTCAGTTGCCTCAAAGGTTTTGTGGTATTTTTTTCTTTCATATCTTACCATAAGATGCAATTAATAAAATAACTTTTGTTGGTTACGTTCTCAGGACAAACTTTCCTCCTTTTTCAGTGCTGTGGCCTGTATATGTGGAATTAACGAATGGAAAAATTTATGGATGCAATTTCATTGTCAGTGCAACTGGAGTTGTGCCAAATGTTGAACCATTTCTTGATGGCAATAATGTAAGTATACAGATTTCTTTTGGAGCTTTTCAAATCAGGTGAAAGAAACTTTTTCAGCTGGTTTATGCTTCTGTTCTGACATGAAACATGGATTACTGAAGATTTAAATACTGTGCACCATCTCAAAATGAGGCAGGTTATGTTGATACTGAGAAACCCAACATGATACAACTGTATTTGAATTGTGGTCTTGGTTTATTATGTTGTTCTCCAGGTGTATATACACAGTATATATGCAGTATTAAGTCTATGCAAAGAGAAAAACTAATATATATATATTTGGCTATTATATATGATATATGTGGTATAATTAGCTAATGTGGCAAAATACAGGAAATTTTCCATGTTAGTTCTGTAGCATGCTCTTACCTTATTAATCTTGACATTTGCTCCTGGAAAGGAAGCAACTATTTCCAATATTTTTCATCTGAGACATGGAGCTGTCAAGGTGCTTGTGTTTATTGAGGGAAGACACCCTGAGTCAGCACCCAAATGAGGATGGTGATTCTGAGTTCAGAATTGCCATGTGAATTTCCATGCCTCCAGATCATTTTGTTTCTGTGTTCAGTTTCTGCTCAGCAACAATTAAAACATCCCTGGGTTATTAACACTGTTTTCATCACAAATCCAACAAATAGCCCCATACAAGCTGCTACTAAAAATGATCCCAGACAAAACCAGGACATTGGGGTATTTGGGGTTAAGTGGTGCTATCTGATAAGGAAATAAAAGGCTGTGCTCTAGTTAAAGAGGAAAATGCTGAAAACACAGATCTGATGTTGAGTCATGAGATATTTCCAGGCCCACACCACAAGCTTAGATCAGGAATGAAGTTTTTGCAATGATATTTTCTTGCCTTGGCAGAAATGCAGTGTGATCTGTTAAGACTGTGTGTCCCTGTAACCAACAGTGATTTGGAATTTGGCAAGTCCTGTGACTTCCCTGCCTAGGAATCAGTAATAATCCTTTCAAAACCTGTGCTGTGCTCTAGAAATAATAACAACAGCAATGCTTTGTACCCTCATGGAGGCCTTGCCACTCAGGATATTCTCATGGTAAAGAATAAAAGAACAGCATGAAGGTGGAGGAAGGTGAATGATTTGCTGATCTGTTTGCTTCACTGCTGCTGTGTGCAAACCCCTCAGTTTGCTGTGGGTGAAGATGGAGGACTGAAGGTGGACAAGCACATGCACACATCACTGCCAGATGTGTTTGCAGCTGGAGACATCTGCACAGCAGCGTGGGAGCCGAGCCCCGTGTGGCACCAGGTACATCCAGTGTGTGAGCCACAGGGAATTACACACCACTGCTGTCCTGGTTTGGAAAGACAGGTGTCTGCCAGGAAAAACCTGTCCTTGGAATGGAGAATGTAAACCCCCTCCCTCCAAATCAGTATAGTTTTGAAATTTAGGTACTTTCAGGCAAAGATACGGGGACAGGAATAATAGTTCTTTACTAGGAATATTAAAAATAAAAATGTAGTTGTACAAAAAGCAAACAAACAAAAAAGAAGACACTGACAGTCAGAATATAACCTAACACCTTGTTGGTCAGGGTGTTGGTAGCAGCCCAGTTAAGTCCTCCTGGAGTGAGATGTGGTTCTGTTTGGGCAGAGATGATCCTGCAGAAGGGTGAAGTTTTCTCTGAAGGTCCAGTGGTGGTGAGATGGGTTTGGTCTTCCTCTGGGAATCCAGTGCAAACAGGCTGTGCTGGTGTTCTGAATCTCAGATTTTACCCAGGTAGGAATGCTTGGCTTCTCCCAAGGGGATGATTTTGTCACTCTTGCAGTGAGCCTTAATGGCCCACTAACAGAAAATATCTCCCAGAAGGGAGGATGAGTCATGGAAGAGATAAAGAAAACACCTCCCCAACCAGTTTCAACAGATGGCACTAGAATACTTTTGGTTACATCTTGCATTGCAACCCAACACAAGTGCACACACCAGGGAGTGAAAGGTTAAGCAAGTGGATAAGCCTGGGTGGTTGATGGCTGAGTTTTGTGGAGGTGGCTGCAAACTGAGCTGGCCAGCTCTTAAAAACACAAAGTGTGCACTGAGGAAAGCTGAGTGTGGTCACGGCACAGTGACAATCTTGGGACTTAAATCTCCCCAATTTTCTCTTTCAGATGAGGCTGTGGACCCAGGCTCGGCAGATGGGATGGTATGCAGCAAAGTGCATGGCAGCAGATGCTTTAGGGGAATCTATTGATATGGATTTCAGCTTTGAACTATTTGCTCACATTACAAAATTTTTCAATTACAAGGTCAGTACAGTCTGATAGTTATAAACCACTGAGTAGCACATACTGCTTGCTTATATTCACTTGCTGACACTGAGCAGATGCTTTAATATTGAGAAAACAGGTTTCTTTATATAGTAATTAATTCTAGCTTAGATTTTCTCCATTTGTATTAATGTGTATTTAAAGGGGAAGATTTTTGAGTCTGTTGTGTGTTAGTGGGGGAGGGACCCTAGGGACAAATATTTCTTTATTTGCATCACTTTTGAGGCAGAGAACTGTTAGCAGCAGAAATGCTAAAAGCCACTGCAATGTTCTTTTTCCTGTCCCTTCTGCCAGGTGGTGGTTTTGGGGAAGTTCAATGCTCAGGGCTTGGGCTCAGACCACGAGCTGATGCTGAGGTGCACCAAGGGACACGAGTACATCAAAGTGGTGATGCAGAACGGCCGGATGATGGGAGCTGTGCTGATTGGTGAAACGGACTTGGAAGAAACCTTTGAAAACTTAATCTTAAATCAAATGGATCTTTCAGCCTATGGTGAAGATCTCCTAAATCCAGATATTGATATAGAAGATTATTTTGATTGAACAATACCCCATTCCCATTTTGTATGAAGCCTTGATACCAAGTAATGTATCTTAGAAAATTGTTTGCTCAGGATTACCCGAAATGAGGGATAAATGCAATCCTCCATTAAGATTTTGGATTGATCTTGCCAAAACAGACTGGTTACTGCCACGGGTACCAGCTAATGGTGCAATCTCTGTCGAGCTGGCTCAGATGAACAGAGAACAGTTTAACGGCACAGGGTGCTCAGAGCTCTTGCTACCTGGAATGTGAGTTGCAAATATATTGCCTTACTCTTTTTTTTTTTCCTTCCTCCCCCCCTGTAAGTTTATTCCTGAAATAAATGTATTTTCTTCTCAGTTAAGTACAGAACACAAGCTTTGCACAATGAAAGCCAGGATAAGATGTCAGGTGAGAGCAGCTCTTTAACTGCTTGTCTCTTCACATTCAGGTGTTGGGACAGAGCTGCACTATTGCACAGTGCCAGCCCTGGACAGCAATTGTTTCATTCTGGCATTTGATTTTGTTCTACAGTTGCTGCCTGGGAGTTGCTATTCATTTTAGAGCAAATTGGCACAATTTATTGTACACTACACCATGCTTTTTTTTTTTTTTTTCCCCAGGAGAATGACTGTTTTCAACTAAATTTTCAATTGCTGGCAAAGGTCTCAGCTAAAGAATGAGTGAAAAGACTACAGGTTTTGGTCACTGTCACAGTTTTACCAGAAAAATAAAGATGAAAAGCATGTTCTCAATGATACTACTTTTGTATTTGTTATACATATCAGTGTAAGGGAGAAGAACCAAAATGCAACCACCCAGAACTTGGGTTTATTAGAGAAACTGAACATGTCTTTTTGGTATTTGGCTGCCAAGATGTTAAAAGTAAGAAAGTAAAACTGAATATAGCACTCAGCATATGTGCCTGAGAGTGCTTGCATGCAGCAGTAGCAGTTGAGTTTTTCCTAGGCTGGCAGGTTGTCTTGTTTGTAAACTCAAATTTAGGCACTTCTGCAAAACTCAGAAGTCATAAATTTCTGTTTGAGTAACAACCTAGAGAAGTCCAATTTTAAAAGGAATGCACATTTCAAATAAATAAATACACATAATATTTCACTCAAATACATACAGTATTTCAGTCAAACATGCCACAGTGGCTGTAGGGACACGTGTCCCTGCTCAGAACTGCAGAGATGGCAGTGCCCGCGTGGGCTGGACCAAGCAGCCCTGGCACAGCAGCAGCTTTGGGCACACCCAGCCAGGGATCCAGGGCTGCAGCATCCCAGTTTCTGTCTGATGTCACTCCCTGGGGTTGGTGACAGCAGTTGCCCTGAGGAAACAGCCCTGGTGAAGAGAAGAGTCACCTGCACAGCAGGCAGCAGGAACAGGAGGCCACAGAGTTCATGCAGAGCTAAGGAGCACCAAGTCCTGTGCTGCAAAGGAGGAAACCTCACTGGGACTCTCACAGGAGCAGTGGTGGAGACTCCCACAGGAAGTCTGGAAACCTCTGGATCTCTGGCACTGCATGAACCTGCCATGGTGTTACTATACACACTTCCAAAAGAGTTAAAAAGGCAACATGGTCATGATACAGGTTTTGTGATCATTGCTGTATCCTAAGATATGCACCAATTATTTTGATATGAAACACTTTCTTTCACTACTAGCTGTCTAGATTTAACAGCATTTTAAAGATATTTGTTCCCTGTTCAGTATTTATTAAAAATAAAAATGTCATTACTGAAGCACAAACTGAACTTACAGACTGCATTGTCTATGGAGCAGCAACCATGATTAGATCCTAAATGTGGTCTGTGACACTCAGTCAATAACTACTGGTTGGTCACTTCCACCTGCCTGAAGCTTAGGCTTCTTTGCTTTTAAATTAGGATCACTGCTGGGCCGTTTATGTTGCTGTGATTTCTTCACCACTGAATTTTGGACAGTCTTTGATCCAGTCTGGGCATTTTCTCTGCTTCCTTTTGAATCTGAAGATTGAGATGGTTTGACCTGCAAGATAGAGAGTTCAATTAAAATTCTAACATTGTTTTCCTTCTTTCTCTGTTTCCACACAAGAGAGAAGATATTTATGAGGTTGACTGCATTATTACAGAACATGTTTTGAGCAGATACCAAATCATTAAATTAAGCTCTAATGGAGAAGATGTCTGCATGGCAAATCAGAACAGATCTAAATACCTTGAGAACACTTTTCCTGTTTGTTATCCCTTCCATGGTGATGATGTGTCCCTCATTTTTCAGCAGCCGGGCTTTGGGTCCCACCTTCAGGTAGGATATTGTGGCAAAGGCTGTGAAGCTGAAATCCTCCCTGCAGGAATTAAATACTGTTACAAGGGAAGGCTGGAGAGAGGCCAGACTATGCAGGTGGGAAAAAAAAATAGAATCATTAAGGTTAAAAAAGATCTCCAACCATCAACCCAGCAGCACCACTAAACCATGCCCTCAAGTGCCAGATCCTTATGTTTTGGGAACACTTCCAGGAATGGTGACTCCACCACTTCCCTGGGCACCCTGCTTCAATGTCCACAACCCTTTCATAAGGAAATGGACACATTAACCCTTCTGACAGATGTTCCAAATAGTAGCTTCATTCTGCTTTATCTGTTCAAGCAGACAGTCAGGTGACTTTGAGCTACTCTGATCAACACTTAATTCAGTTTGTGAACCTTTGCACACACAAGGACACTCAGACACACTTGTCAATCTCTTGAAAGACAGGGAGGAAAATAAGGCAGAAAGATGTAATAAGTCATCTGCTCAACTTCTTAATAATATTTAAAAAAGGCAGTACAGAGAAATGCAAAGAAAATTAAGACAAAATAAAGAGGTTAGATATTTCTAGATTTTCTTCAACTTATAAAATTATATGGTAAGACAAAACACACAGCCCACAGAGGCAGCGCTGTGGTTAGTTTCACTAAGCTTTCTTAAAATTTCCCACATTGCCAGTCTTTCCTGACTTAGACATCGTGTGGGCAACCCCATTTGCCCTCCTTATCCATGGAATGTGAATGAGATCTGTATGAACTGCAGACTTCTCCAAAATGAATGCTTCTGCAGATTTAAACATTCTACCTGAAAACAAGATCCCAGCTTTTTAAAACTGCACAAAATGCAGCATTTCAAATGTTCCTCCAGCTTTTGAAATGAAAATATAGCAATATCTGAAGGGGTTTTAAGAATATATTAAATACACCTGAAATAAAAACAAGAATGTATGCATTCATGCTATACAGAAGTAACTAGAGAGCAAAGAAAAATGATTACTCAATGTTAAAAAACCAAAACAAAGAAAAACAAAATAGTTATCTGACATACTTCAGATACTGCTGCAGCAGTAAATGGGCAACAATTCTCTCCAGCTCCTCTCGAGGGTGCTTGGGTGGAGTAACTTCAGGCACCCTGAATTTGGACACTCCCTTCCCAGACCAGGCATCAATTAATTTCAGTGGGGTGAGTTTCTCACTCATGCTGTCAGCTTGCTCAAGGATCTTTATTAGATCCCTGCAGTATCCTGTTACATCCATCTTCTCACATGCTGGAAGCAAAAGTGAAGGGACAATTAAATAGAAAGCTCCCTGTAGTTATATATATGTAGTTATATGTAGCTATAAATATGTATCTTTGTGCTGTATAATAAAATAACTTTTTTGGTTTGCTTTTAAACTGACTGAACAAATAAAGCAGTAACTTTCCTCTGTCAAATCAGGATGTATTTATACTCACACATTATTCTCCTTCATTATTGAAACACCCATCTGACAAACATTTGTACTTGTCTTTGATGTTACAAACCAGAAATTATTTCAAAGCATAAAATTTGCAAGGTAGCTGTATGTTACTCTAGAACTGGATTACTTTTCCTCACCCATAGTGTTTATTATTAAAAGATTAGAGAGCACAGGAGGTGAAGCCTGTAAGTGAGACATTTCTTCTCTCTAGACAGTTATGGACAAAATGAGACAGACATAAAAAGCAATAACTACATTACAATAATTAGCTTCATCACCCATAACAATTCTGAGCACCAACAAATCAATGTAGTACATAATGATTGTGCTTCTCCTACGTGATCAGATCATGGCATAGAATTACCCCAACTCCTCTGATACCAAGGATTAAGAACTGAAAAATAACCACTACTGCTAAGTTTCCTTAGAGCTTGCTTAAATATCAAAAGGTCCTATATTTCAACTTAATTTCCTCACACAGCTCCTGCAAACCTTGGGGAAAAGCCAGCTCCCTACTCTTCCCAACCTCTGACCCTGGTGTACATTTCAGCTCAGCCCCAATTTCTAATTAGGAGCTAACAAGACATTGTCACTTGCAAGGTTTTGCAAAAGCTTTTATGAAATAATAAAACTATATAATGAAAAAAAGTTGAATTGTGGTTTGTCTACTTTACACCTCAAAAACATAGAGGGAAATAAAGTCAAGTTATGAGAACAGCTTTGAATACAGAATTGTTCCTCAGTTTTTTCAAGTGTTGATCACTATATTATCCAAACACTTTTTGCAACAGATAGGTGATGTGAGGAGATGGTATTTTCCACAAATTACAAGAATTCACCTAGGTGGTCCTCAGTGAGATTTAAGGTGATTTTCTGCATCCTTTAGAGATGCCCAAGACCAACTTTCTCTCTCAACTCTCCTTTCAGAGCTTTCTTGCTTTCCATGGGGTTTCCCACGTTTATGTCACAGCACTCACTTTTTAAGTGCAACAACAGATTTTCTCTTCATCCTCTGAGTCTTTCAGCTTTTTGATGTGTACTAAAAATCACAGCAAAACCTTGAATTAAGGGTGCTCAGCTGTTCTGCACACTTGTCACGTGCAGTTCTGACACAGGAACATCTCCTGAGCTGAAATCCTCAGGGACTTTTCCAGACAAGATGTGAGAGGATGTGTCAAGTGTACCTTCTCACAGCCTAAGTGTGGACAGTCTGGCATGCAGGGGCTCCTCCTCAATAAAGCTTTCACACAAACAAATCATGAAACAAAGCCTGACACATACCAGAATCCTTTTAAAACAGGTAAGCCAATCTCCCCCTTGCCCCCAGCTTCCCTTTTGGGAACAGGTGAACAGCTGAGCCTGAAAAATACCAAAGTGTTCAACCTCAGGCAAAAATCCAAACCAGGAATTATCCTGCTAAATACCCTGAACTTGGCAACAGCAGGCCACCAAAAACTGATATTCAAAACAAAACCTGCACCTTGGGAACAGTCAGTAGTAGGAGCACAGGTCACAAAACTGCTTACAGGTTTGTACTTACATACCAGGTATGTATTTAAATGAACTTTTCCCATGTTCTCTGTCCTTTACCTACCATTCTCTCTACAGCAGTTATCACACATCCTGTTGCAGTTTGCAGAATCCCACACCTCATCAAAGTGGTGGGCTATGAGCACCCGGCGGCACCTGCAGAGCAGAGGGGGCCACAGAAACCAGGTAAGTGTGTAACACCTGCATTATCCATCATGGAAATGGCAAAGGAATCCCTAGGGACAGCTCAGATCTCAAAACAAGCACAGAGAATTATCAGAGGAAAAATCAAGAGAACAAATACTGCATCACCAGTATTCCCTATCAGCTATGCAAATAATTAAACACTGGTGTAGGAACAGTTTGGTGGAAGCACAAGGGTATAATCTGCAGTTTCAAGAGAATGAAAAAGGGTAAGAATATGAACTCATTGTTATACTGAGGCCAAAAAAGGCTTTACTGGATGCACCAGTTGTCCACAAGACAGATACACGTTTTCCATGAAGTCTTCTAAATATCTCAGTGAAGCAGGTGAAGCAATAAGCATGGGTGGATTCCTGTGTGGCCATTGAACACTGCAGGAGTCAAAATACTCCAGTATTTCCTCTGCCTGGGATTTGAAATCCAAACAGAGTTTGTTGGCAGATATTTCACCTCAGCATAACCACTTCCAGAACTGTATCCTGCAGCTGGCAAGCTTGTTCCTGTTTCTGTGGGTGGTTTTATTTGGTGCTGTGTTCATTTTGGTTTTGTTTCAGTTGGGTTTTTTTGTTGTTTGT
>VXBR01005681.1:63837-109874 GCA_013400215.1 Cisticola juncidis | reverse complement strand
GGGGGGAGCGCGCTGGGGCTGCCGAGAGGCGATGGCGGCGCGAGGGTCAGGGATGGGGCCTCGGAGTCGCGGCCTCCTGCCGCCGGAGGCAGGGAGGGCCGGGGCGGGGCCCACCGGGGAGCCGGGCCCGTGTGTAGCTCTGCCGCGGCCCGGCGGGCGGGAGGAGCCTTGTGCGGGCCCGAGGGGTGGGTTGCTGTGCTGATCTCGCGGCCCCCTGCCCCACGGCCGCTGTACCGCACCCGCGGTGTGCGGATCTGGCTGCCCCGCGTCTCGCTGGCCCCAGAGCTGGACTAGGCGGCCGTCGTGACCAGAGAAGTGCCGGGCGCCCAACCCTCCTCACACCAGGAATTCTGCCCGTTTGCAGCTGAAGACGTGAAGCAAACTGTCAGTAAAGGACTCGCCTGTAGCCATACAGGAAGCCTGGGAGCAAGCGAGTTTGCTTCCTTTGCCACAGAACTGCTGCTCTAAGAGTGCAGATGCTGGCTCTAAAGCAGAAGTGTGTGTGAGATGGACGTTTTGTTGTGTAGATTGCTCTTAGACTTTCTGGTTTGGGGTGGATGCCCCTAAACCAGCTATTTGTTAGAGAGTGAGAGGTTTTTGATTGTAGGGAAGAAGCCTGTCACTTAGAAATGCAATGTTGTACAGTCTTGTGTGAGGATTGATTTATTCTTTCCACATTTTCCAGTGAATGCCTGAACTTGTGCAGATGAAAGTGTCCACAAGGTAGGATGAGGTTTCCAGCTAAAGTGAGCTTGGCCAGTGGCATTCCTGAGAAAGGAGTAAAACCATAGGTTAGTTTGGAGATTGCTTAAATGCAGCATCATTTGGTGAATGTTCCAAAGCCATGTGTCTGATCTGCCTGGTAAGCGCCTGTCCCAAGGAGCAGTGAGCAGTGAAACCTGAAAGGAGATTGTAGCCACGTGGGGGTCAGGCTCTTCTCCCAGGCAATGAGCAACAGGACAAGAGAACCCAGTCTTAAGATGCAGTGGGGAGGTTTACATTGGACATTAAGAAGAATGTCTTCACAGAAAGGGCTATTGGGCTTTGGAAGGGGACGCCCAGGGAGGTGGTAGAGTCACTGTCCCTGGAGATGTTTATGGAAAGAGTGGATGTGGCACTGAGTGCTCTGGTCTAGTTGACGTGATGGTGTTTGGTCAGGGTTGGACTCGGTGGTCTCAGAGGTCTGTTCCAAAGTAATTGATTCTGTGCTTCTGTTTCCTGCCTCAGCAGCAGGCTGGGTAACAGCAAACATGCTGGTCTTTATGCATGTTTCCTCTTCTCCCAGAAGGGGTGAAACCTGATCTCACTCTCGGGCACTAACAGATAGTTTTGTATGCTGATAACATCATGACTCTTGATAATCCACAGGTGCAGGAGGAGCTGATGTGTAGGCAGAGATAACCCAAACCTGGCTATGGATATTTAGAAGAAGAAAAATGGGCTCTGGGGTGACCTAATTGCAGCCTTCCAGTACCTGAAATGAACCTATAAGAAAGATGGAGAGAGACATTTTACAAGGTCAGGGAATGCCAGGACAAGGGGGACTGGCTTCCCGCTGATAGAGAGTTGGTTTATATTAGAGATTAGAAAGAAATTCTTCCCTGTAAGGTCCTGGCCCAGGCTGCCCAGAGAAGCCCCATCCCTTGATGTGTTCAAGGCCAGGTTAGAGCAATCTGGTGTAGTAGAAGGTGTCCCTGCCCATGGCTGGGGGGTTGAAAAGTAATGAGCTTTAAGATTCATGCCATCCCAAACCAGTCAGTGATTCTGGTGATTTTATTAAAGGAAAATCTTAAGTTTTCTGGTTTCGTGAACCAGGAACCTGTCTGTTCTGTACTGCTCAGTTGGGCTTATGCAGTGGCTTTCTGAACTGTAGCCCCCTCACACCTTGCACTGGAGAGGCATGGCACAGAGCTGGATAGAAATGTCCTAAAACTGAGTGACACACACAGATTTGCTTGTCTTGAATCGCTTTGCAACACCCGTGGGACAATCCATAGACTTCTTTCTTGCTGCCACTGCTGCTAGAGGAGACATTTCCTTTCCCAGCAAGCTCTGCTAATGGCACATCTGTGCTGTGAGTTTACTGTCCTCCGTGCAGAAAGGCCATGGGAGTTTCTTGGTTTCTGCAGGGAGCTCGGTTTGTGAATATTCATTTGTGTTGCTTCTTGCAGTTGGTGTATGAGGGAAAACTGTGAAGCTGAAAATTGGGAAAGAAGTTTGGCTGTTCAGAAGTAATTTCTTCCCAACCGTACATTTAATTGCAATTCAGAGAATAAAGTAATTGCTTACCAGAAGCACAGAAGCAACAAGATTGTTGGATGCTATGAGCTGGAGAAGTTTTTTTCTTGTTCACTGAGTTTGCCTGTGATGCGCATGAGGATGGAGATGTTTCCAACATCTTGAATTACTGTGCATATTCAGTGCCACTGCAGATAAGGCTGGCAGCTCCTACACACTTCAGCTCATTCCCTGAATGTTTCATTCCTCAGTAGTTGAGGGTGTCACACTCCTTTAGAGGTTATTAAAATGTTGGAGGCAAGTTTGTAATGGAGGTTTTAAACAATCCCCATGGAATAATCAAAATGCAACATGTTCATAGATGTTTCCAGATTTTGTGATAGAAGCAGCACTCACATGGCAACATCTGGAAGTCAAATAATGCTGAGCATTTCAGTGCTAAATAGAGAGGTGTTAAATCTGTGTCCTTTTGGATCTAGAGCAAAGAGAGAACTGGTTCTCTGAATCGAGGAGTTAGAAGTGAGATTTGAGATGTGGAGCCCATTCAGTACTGCATTGGTATCTCTGAAGGGGAAAAGGACTTACTGGAATTGAAAAAGAAGAGTTTGCTAGAACTTTTTCCAAAGTGTCTGGAATTGCCTAATGCTTTAACTTTGCAGTTTCAGTGATTGTGAATTACATTCAGTGTTTTGTGTTGCTGTCCTGTTCTTTATTTGGGTGTGGGGCTTTTGTTGTCTATGTTTTTTTGAATTAAGCAATGCCTTCTGCAATTTGTTGTTGAAGGGCTCCCTCACCAACCAAGCGCAAGGATAGGTCTGAAGAGAAATCAAAGGACCGGTCCAAGGATAAAGCAGCCACTAAAGAATCAGGTGAAAAGGATCGTGGTCGGGAGAAGACACGCAAAAGACGCAGTGCCTCCAGTGGGAGCAGCAGTACCAGGTGGGTACTTTTATGGGAATAACAAATGACAGCATTTCCAGAAATCAGTAGCTTTATTTGTTGTAGTCTTGGGCCTGATGAAAGCTTGTGTTGTGTTAGTCACTGTGTGATTTTGTCTAACTTGAGAGGGTTTATATTTTAGGTATAAATTTCTTTGGCTGTTTGATGAGCTGTGGAGCCTAAGTTACAGTTACTCTCTCTGTAGTTGTCAGTAGTTTCTCAGCTGTTATTTTTCTGGGTATTCCATGTCAGATAATCCCTTTTTCTGACTTAGATATTGGGCTCTTGAGAGGCGTTTTAAAGACTTTAATTCTATTTTCAGTCTCATGAGAAGGGTGAGACAGTACAAATTCACAATCAGAAGCCAAACTATTTCTTAATTACAATACATTCTAAGTGTTTTTTGGCCTATCAGCTTTTGCCCACAAAATGCTGCTAATACTTCTAAGCCTATTTTCTAAAAATACCTCATGTGGGTCCTACTACAATACATCTGTCATAGTTCTATTTCTCTAAAATATCTAGTCTATTTGCAAGGCCATCATTTGAAACTTGTTTCTAGTTTAATTTCTCTCTCAACAATGTCTGTCCTATTCCATGGCCTTTCTAAGTCTGCATATTTTATCTCAGAGTTTGCATACAGATACGTACTATGTGAGCCTTCTGTCCAATTCCACTAATACCACTAATTTTTATTCTTCTCCACCTTGAAACAGATCCCGTTCCAGCTCAACTTCCAGCTCAGGGTCGAGCTCCAGCACTGGTTCTAGCAGTGGCTCAAGTTCTTCTTCTGCCTCGAGCCGCTCTGGGAGCTCCAGCACCTCACGCAGTTCGAGTTCCAGCAGCTCTTCTGGATCTCCCAGTCCCTCTCGACGGAGACATGACAACAGGAGACGGTCCCGCTCCAAGTGAGTTTTATTTGTCTTGTAGGAATTGCCAGAGGTCAGGTTAATGTCATGTAGAATTCAAGATTGTGATTAGAATAGACTGTTCTCTGAAGACCATTTGCTTTCTCCATAACTTAGAGATGTGAATTTTTTTAGAATGGGTGTGCTCTGTTTGCTTAGAATCCATACTTACACCCTGTAGAAACAGAGCATAAATCCCTGTAGGAACCGAGATCGAAAACCTGATTTTTAAGATTTTAAAGATTTTAAATATTTTTTAGAGGCGGTTTTAATCAGTGTTTGCTTAGTAGTATGGGCCTAAGTTAGAGTAAAGCTGTTTAGTTCCTGTAATCTGAAGCTAACAGCTACAACTAACAAATGTCAGGGCTAAACCCAGGATATATGTGTATATATATGTATATTTATATTCTTATTTATAAAAGAATGAAATAGGAAGGAGGGCAGAGGAAGCCCTTCTAAGGCTGACATAGGAATCAAATTGTCATAATGTCTGTACAGTTTTTCCTCTGAGTAAGGTGATAAAAATCTGCTTTAAGGCAGTGTAGAGTTTTTAGTGTATCACTCAATTTATGGACTTCAGGATTAGGAAGAAGCATAAATATAGATTTTCTACATACTGGGGTTTTTTACAGATTAAAGTTTCATTCCAGATTTTTTGAACTCCAAAGGCATTGCATATGGCAGCAGCTAATATTATGCAGCTAATTTTAAATACTTTTTTAAACCGTTTTGGACCTCCGTACTGAATGGAAGATACAGAAACACAAATACTTGAATCTGTTCATTTGTGTCATGGGTTGACACTGGACAAAATGCCAATGCACCCATGAGTGTATATTTTACCTAATGAACTACTGTGAGATGTGGTCAAGATCAGAGCAGAGCAGGCCTAGTGCTTCGAAAGAGAAAGGCAATTTATTAAACTACATGACAATCAACAATAGAAAAGAAAAACCCAACCACCCAAAAGCAGAAAAGAAAACCTCCCCGAACACTGCTTCTCCTCCCCCCAATTTCCATTCCATACATGCTCACGCAGTTGACCCCAGCACATTACCCTCATCCACTTGCTTAATCCCTCAACAGCCCTGGGTTCCTAATCCAAATCATCATCCCTTAGAAACAAACAATCCTCATTCCATCCAGGACAAGAGGAGTCTTTCTCGCACCACAGACCCCCCACAGGAAACACAGGTTCACCATCTTGTGTTCCCACATCACCCATGGCACTGCCCGGAGGAGTCTGCCTGGGTGACAGCCTCCTTTCCAGGGTGACAGCCTCCTTTCCAGGGTGACACCCTCCTTTCCAGGGTGACACCCTCCTTTCCATGTCCAGCGCTCTCACCGCCGTCCATGGACCCAAACTGCAATAGGGCTCTTTTAAGGATGTTTGGCCAAGTACCAAAAACCAGCCATCTTCTCACTTTGGGACTCAGGTCCCCCCCATTTACCCCTGGGGCCAAGGGTTCCAAGAACAGGCCACAACGTCTCTGGTTTTGAGCCAAAAAGCATCCACCCAAACACAGTCTTATTTATAAACAGGAGAGTTCAGGGTCTGTCTATGGCTAACATTACGCAGGAAAAGTCCAGCCCAAAGGCCACTCCTCTTCACTCTGGCAGCTGAAGGGGGTTCTTTTCATCTCCCGTTACCATCTCGGTCCCAGGCTGTCCTCTCTCTTCTAAAACCACCAGCCATGAGAATTCAGTGTCTAGGGATAGCTTTCTTCCGCCTTAGAAAGAGTTAAAAGCTTTTATCTCCCACCAAGGTCAGGCTCAGGCAGTCGCAGGCACTGCAGCTCCCACACGCAGCTCCAGCTCGGCCCCTTCTCCCTGGGGGAGAGAGTGACGGGACCGGGGGAAGAGGGGGAACGGGATGGGACGGGGAGGGGGACGGAAGGCACCTCCAAAGTTCTCCACCCCTCCATCCTGGATGGAAGCTGGACCATTTCCAGTCCAGCTCCCTCTGTTCCCCACCCCGGGGCCCACCTTGCTCAGCCAGGCCCACCTTGCTCCCCTCCCCCACCCAGCCTAGCCAGGCCTGGGCAGGGGAGAGGAGAAGAAGGACGCTCCCTCTCTGAAAGCGGAGCCAGGAAAAGAGAGGGTCCTTCTGGGAAATCCTGCTCCTAACCCCTCGTGTCCTCAGAGGCGTGGCCAAGCTCTTAGTGGCCACCAAAGGTGCCAGCAATCAAACCTAAGGACTGATTGGTTTGACCACAACTTCCTAAAAAAAAATCACTTCCCCTTCAAACCACGACACTTTGCCTGGTTGTGGTATGCTGTGATGTTTATGGCCATATTTTGCCTCTTCAGTTGTTGAGGCAAATAATGGTTTTGTATTAACAACTGGAAAATGCTGTAACTATGACCACAACTTCATAGAAATACTTGCTAAACTTTGTGTTTCTTACCCTAGTTGCAGTGAAGTTGAAAAGTTGCAAAAAAAAGTTCTCAAATTTCAAAATGTTCTAAAGCAAAAGCAGGCAAGACAAATGCAAGTCCTGAGGTGTTTCTGAGGGGAACACCCTCTGCAGCACTCCAACATTGTTAATTTCTTCAGGACAAAGATGGCCTTCAATAAAAATGGTATTTTTAATCATGTGATAATGACTGGCTTTGATGTTGTCCTGTATGTTCCCTGAAAACTGTAAATGTTTTCTGTTCAAACCAGGTCCAAACCACCCAAGAGAGATGAAAAGGAGCGGAAGAGGCGGAGCCCATCACCCAGACCCACAAAAGTGCATGTTGGAAGGCTCACTAGAAATGTGACCAAGGTAATAATGGCCTATTCCCCTGTAGTCAAGCAGTCATATTCTTCTGTGAGAATGTGTGAGTTGCTCTTTCAAAGCTCTCGAGACTTCTTGGTTACTAGAGACTTGCCAAGGTGTTGCTGTTGGATATTGTTTCTTTGTGTCCCAGTTGCTCAGTGAGGAAAATTTTGGTAGGATTTTACTGAGTCAAACACCATGAAGACTTCTGAGACACTGTAGTGCTTAACAAGTCTGCCTGCTTTGTCAGTATTCCAGACCTTATATCCTGCTTTACTGGGAAGAAAACTATAGAATTTGGGACAATAGCTGAAATTACCTTGGAGGCATGAAGGAAATTGGGCAGTTCTTGATAAAGGATCTGCAGAGAGTTGGGCTGGCTTGAGTTGTCTTTGCTAGAATGTAGTTTAAAGGTCTTTGGAGGTAAAAGGTTTAGGCTGCTGAAAAAATGATGTGCTGTGGATTTTCTGCTCTGTGCCAGCCAGACCTGGCTGGTGTATGTGCTTTATGTTCATAAGGCTCTCTCTCTATCTTTACAGGATCACATCATGGAAATTTTTTCCACTTACGGAAAGATTAAAATGATTGACATGCCAGTTGACAGGCTAAACCCACACCTCTCCAAAGGTTATGCTTATGTGGAGTTTGAGAACCCAGATGATGCTGAGAAAGCCCTGAAACACATGGATGGAGGTAGGTACTGATTTGCAAGGAGCCTGGGGGCTTTTATAAATCTTCAGAGTAGATGAATTTGATGAAAAAATGGGTTAGAGGTGATAGAGATGTCTTCGGTGAACTAATGTAAAGTATTAACAGTTTTCAGCCCAAATGGCTTTTGTGAGTTCAGGGTAGATCAAAGAAATCACAGAACTACTAAAATTAATCTTTTTTTCAAAACAGTGAAAAGATTATTTTAAATTTACATGAAAACTTCTCCCGGTTTACATCCGAACTGTAGTTTGGTGGGATTAAATAATGAAATCTAGTAGGTGTGTGGACTTGATCAGAATAGCCCCTGAGCAGGGTGTGGAGCTTCAGTTGCTTGTGACAAAGCTGTGAGTTGCAGTAATGTGATGTGTCCATGTTAGTGTTGAAAAATATTTACTTCTCTCTGTTCCTGTGATTCCCTAAAGGCCAGATTGATGGTCAGGAGATCACGGCCACGGCTGTGCTGGCACCACGGCCTCGACCACCTCCCAGACGCTTCAGCCCCCCCAGGAGGATGCTGCCACCGCCGCCGATGTGGCGCAGGTCACCCCCTCGCATGAGGAGGAGGTGAGAGCTAGGAAAACGTGGTTTTTTTCTCAGTAGCAACTTGTTATCGTGAAAGAATTGGTGTGGGAATAATCCTGTGGAACTTGACTTTCCCCTGCCAAGTGACAGTGACACATTTTGGGCATTGGTTGAACCTGGGTTGCAGTTCCTAACTACTTAACTCTGGGGTGCCTGCTCTGGTCTGCACCCTAAGCACAGTCTCTGGGTAAGGTCTCGTCCTTCCCAGCCTATTCCCTGGAGCCCCTTCTGCATATAGGTTTCAAGGTGAAGTGGGAATAGGCTCTGGCTGATAGAACCTTTGTGGCAGGCTGTACCAGCTTCTTGTTTTTCAGAAGCCCTTGTACTTCCCTCCCTTATTTCTGAAGGGGCACATGACCAAAAAGTAGTCCTATGTCAGGTGAGTGGAGTACATTGGCCCCAAGGTGTGATCTGACAGTTGTGCAACTTGGAGCTGCCTGATTGTGCTCAGATAAGTTCTTCTGAGTCTTTGGTGTTTACATGTCTTCAAAATGTCTTACTTATCAATAGTAATATTGATTGCTGAACAGCTTTGAGCCACAGATTTAAAAATGAGCAGTAGTTACTGTGGCACAAGATCCAGGAGGCTTCTGGGTGCTCCTTTAAACACACCTTTTGCTGAGATCTCAAAATGCAGGTTTGCCATTCCCTCCTCCTTTGTTTTCTACTCCAACTTTTACTGTCCTGTTAAAGCTCTGTTAGTATTCTGTGCCTGGAACCTCTGTGTCATAGCAGTAGCTATACTGCTATGATTGTTGGTTGTAGTACTGAGAAGCTTAAAGCTAAACTACTTGAGTAAGCTTCCTCTAAGGAGCTTCCTTGTAATTTGAAAGGATTTGGATAAATCCTTCGCCTAAATATCAGTCTTTGAGAAGTCAAAGATGACTTCAGGTGAAAGACCTGAAGGATCTGAGCTCATTTTCCTTGAGGAAAAAGATAATTTTCTTGTCTGTTGTTCAGGTATTAAAAATTTTTTCCAGTTCCTTAAGCAGAGAGAGGATAGCCAGAATATTCCTCCTGTGTCCTCTCTGGAGCTGTCTGTGTTTTGCTCAAGCTCTTTTTCCATGATGTGTGAGGGATTTTGGCAGGAGGCAGGGAAGTGGTGTTAAAAGGTTGGTAGCTGAGCTGACCAATTACTCGAGCCTGTTGCTTGTCTCCTAACAGAAGCCTTCCCCTCCTACCCTGCCAGGTCCCGTTCTCCTCGGCGCAGGTCCCCTGTTCGCCGGCGATCCCGATCCAGGTCTCCCGGACGGAGGCGCCATCGCAGCCGCTCAAGCTCAAACTCCTCAAGATAAAGCAAAAGGACTGGACATCTTTTTACTTCTTAACTTAAATCCCATCAGATGGAATATTGTACCTTTTTTTTGTAATGAGTCTGAGTGAGGAGGAGTGAGAGATAATCCTGCCAGTGAAGGCAGCGTAAGAGGAGAGAGCACCAGTTCCTGGCCAGTAACCGTTACTGTGAGGCTTCTGGGTTCCTGGCATTGAATTGAAATAATGTAAAAATAGCTTTGATTTTAAAGGCTGCAAAAACATCTTTTCCAGATAAAGGGAGGGAACGAACGATGTTTCAGCCTCTCTTTCTCCAGTTAGCACCTGCTGCTTGGTGATTATAAATGCTTAGCACGCTGTACAGAACAGCATGTAAATCTTGAGCTAGTTCAGAACCCCAGTGAGTTCAGAACCCACAGTGAGCCACATACTTTGATATCCATGTGCCAGCACAGGATTTTTCAGGGCAGCTGGAGCCCAGGCCTGCTTGAGACTTAATTCAGTACAGAATTGTTGCTTTATTCCAATTCCCCTGGATGGTTAGTTTCTGCATGGTAAGATCTTCTGTAATGCTGTCACCAGGCAATCACCACAGAAACAATGGTCCAGCCCAGTGAACATGACGCGATAGAGACGAAGCAGGAAATTCTAAGAAATGTTCTGTAGCTGCCCTCTTAAGTGATTTCTTTCACCTTTTTGTTGAGAGTGTTGGTAAAAACTTACTACTCAACCCACAGTGAAACAGTGTGAGTGTTTTTACAAATCCCAAATGAGCGACTGAGCACCAACCCCTTGGAAACTGCAAAGCAGAGAGAGGCTTGAAGCCATGATGCTGGCTGGATTAACTAGGGTTTGCACTGGGAAAGGCAAAGAATTTACCACCCGTTGTACAGTCAGTACGATACAGATTTTTTTTGTTGTTTTGTATAACTTTGTATCCTTTTGGGCCATGTTGTGTTTGTACTTGTGTAGGACAAGCAGTTCCTCAATAAAGCAGTAGGGTTGAGAACGGCGGTGCTGCCTGGCTGCGTCGCAGAGCTCAGGGCGGGGCTGTGGGGAAAGCGCGCGCGGGGCAGGGCGGGGCGGCGCCTCTTTAAGGGGGCGGGGGCTTGTCCCTCCGTGGGCCGCCGCCGCTCATTGGCCGGCGCCGCTCANGCGGCGGCGCTGGGCGCGGTGCGCGCCTCTCTGGCGGCGGTGGGCGGCCCAGCCTCCCTCGGGGAGAGAGAGCGGGCGCTATTCGGCGTCTTCCTGCGCAGCCTGGCCCGGGCGCCTAGCGCGGCGCGGCCCGAGGGTGTGTGGCAGTGCTGCTTCCTGGAGGGCCCGCCCGGACTTGTCTTCTGCGTCTTGCTGGAGGCCCTCGGCTCCGCGGGGTCGGTACTGCTCCCCGACGGAGGCGGGCGGGCAGGCGGGCGGGGATCCACAGCGCTGACGAGCTGAGGTTCCTCAGGGCTGGTCTCGGCGCGCAGCAGGGATGCCTGGGGTGCCTTTCAGCTGGGCTGAAGTGCGCGGGGGGACGGAGGTGTAGGCGAGCGCGAGCAGCGTTTGTCCCGCCCTGAGTGCCACACGATGCTGTGCGTCCCGCACAGTCACAGAGCTCTTTCAGTCGTGGTTGTTGACAGCCCTGAATGTTTGGAGCCGAGGAAACTGCAGATAAAAAGATATTAAATCGCTTTAATTTGATTTTTGTTTTTTAATACAGAGTAACAGTGCAGAGACGTTTCAGTAGTGATACCACAACAGAAAAGCAGTAGCATGCAAATTTTATTTTTATCATTTAAAGGAGGCAGGAACTTACTGTTATTTTCTTCCAGCTCTGGCCTTGACCCTAGGGAGATAGCTGGAGTCCTGGAGCGGTTCCTGCAGGAGGGCCGGGTGTCAGCATTACTGTGGGAGGTGTGTCAGCAGCAGGCACAGGCGGGCTGCCTGGAGCTGCAGGAGGCCTTGCTCAACAAGATCGTCTGTTTGCCCGAACATGTGAGCAATAAACTCCAGGGGAAAAACCCACCAGTATTCTTCCCACAGAACTATTTCCCTCTCCTGGGTGATGCAATTCTGCGGGTGCTAGAGAAGATCTCTGACTCTCTGCGGGGTAAGGCTGCAAGGATGATTGTCCTGTAAGGTTGTGTTTTCTGAAGAAGTGTTCTGTGCATGGACCCCATGGCTGCTGCTTGAAATACCGATGATTAGTGTTGCAGAGCTTCACATTCCTCCTGCAGGCTATCTGTCCTAAAAGCATAAAGTCCCTGGAATGAGGAAGATAGCTGAGACCTTTTGGAATCCACTGAAAGCAGCAATCCTCCGAGCAATTAAACAGCATCATCTGTTGCTAAAGCTTAGTTATGGTCACTTGGTGTGTGCCAAAGGAACTGTTTGGGAGATATGAGTGGTACTGAATCAACCAGTGACATTGCGACTAGTGGGATTGTGTTAAAGTGGGACTGAACTGTTTTTGCCTTCTGCTTATCACTGTAAATAATACTGAATGCTGGTTTGTGCTTGAAGGCAGGTAGTGGAGGGAGAGAGAGATGATGCTTGAAGATAAAAAGGTTAAATGTTTTCAGAATTCAGCACTTGTGGAAGTCTCTGCACCTCGTCCTGAAGGCTGGTTGGAGGACGCTGGTGTCATGCTTGTTTAAACTCATGTCTGTTTTATCCCAGGTGGCTTGGACTGCTCCATTTCTTTTGTTTCTCATGTCCTCGGGAAGGTGTGCATTCATGGAAGGCAAAGTGAGTGTTTTACTATGCCTTTTTGGGAAGGGGGAAAGTGTTCTAGTTTATTAGTATGGGAAGATGACTGTGATGATTATTAGCGGAAGGTGTAGGAGACCAACAAGTTAATTTGTAGCTGTTCTGAGCTGGGCTGCACAGGCTGCTCTCTGAGGCTGCTCAGCTATGTCTGGTAGATGTTGGTGTTTTTCTGCCAATTTAAATGAATGGGACCTGTTCTTTAAAAACTGATGGAGAGAACATGCTCATCAGGATGGGCATCAATAGGGATGGGCAGATTCTTATTCTGCCATTTGGAGTATAACTATTAAATGTCTTTTAGTGCTTTTCATGTCTGAAAGTGTGAATACCAGTGTAAGTTCCTGCCCACACACAGTAACCCTCTCGTGGGAGCAGCTGTTGGTTTGGCATTGCTTAGAACTTCAAAGTAGTTCTGAGGGCTGGGGAAGAAGGAGAAGGAAGATTTTCTGGCTCTTTACTGTGATGAGGAATTCTGGCCAGTTCTTTAGGCTGCTTAGGGTAGTTTTTACCAGTCAGTTCTCTGGTTCTTGTTTGAGCATGAACAAAGAAGAGCAACAGAGCTGGGGAAAGATCTGAAGCACAAGTCTGATGAGGAGCAGCTAGGGGGACCTCAGCCTGGAGAAAAGAAGTCTCAGGGGGGAACTTCTCACTCCACAACTTCCTGACAGGGTGCAGCTAGGTGGGGGTCAGGCTCTGCTCCCAGGGAACAAGGGACAGGGCAAGAGGAAATGGCCTCAAATTGTGCTTGGGACATTTAGATTAGATATTAAGGAAAACTTCTAGTGGAAGGAGTGGTCAAGCATTGGAACAGGCTGCCCAGGGTAGTAGTGGAGTCACTAAAACTGTGGAGGAATTTAAAAGCCATGTGGATGTGGCATTTGGGGACATGGTTTAGTATTGGCCTTGGCAGTGCTGGGTTATAGTTGGACTCAATGGTCTTAGAGAAGAGCTTTCCAACCTAAATGATTCCATTATTCTAGTAGTATTTCTACTGCAGGAGCAATTTAGAACTGCAAACTGTACATTACATTTTCTTCATATTGTGAAGATCTTGAAATTCTTAGGTCAGGGTCAGGTGCCATTGTACCAGTCTTGCCCATCTGTGGTATTTACTGTTTTCTCCTGTGCTTCAGAGGAAATTCTGGGAGTTTTGGTGCCCCGCCTGACAGACCTCACCAAGTCAGACTGCATCTGGCAGAGGATATGCTGGCGGTTGGTGGAATGTGTGCCAGACCGCTGGATGGAAGCAGTGGTCTTTGGTTTTGTGCAGAGAGCATCCGGGTAAGAACTCTGCTTTTTCCTAGGAATTGTCACAAATACTTGCAGAATCAGCCTCTGAAAGGTGGTGTGTTTGTGTAGGTTTTTTTACACTGCCATTTCCTAAAAGACTCAAGGGATAAAGTAGTTGATTGTTGCTTCTTAGGGAGAACCTACACCATTTCCTAAGTATCTACATCACGGCATGCAGTGGAAAAACAAGTGAAAGCATTCTTTGCCATTACTGGCTCACTGAGTTTAGAGGTATTCTAGAGACTTGGTTGCAAATATCTGGTCTCAGATTTTCCTATGATAAGGAACAGCATGACAACAATAACATGGATTCCTGATGTTTTGTTGTTGTCGTCTTGTTAGGGCAGATGTCTTGTCCAGATTGCTGGGGAATCTGGTTGTGAAGAACAAGAAGGCTCAGTTTGTGGTGACACAGAAGATATTGCTCTTGCAGTATGGCTACACGGTGAGGACTCTGTGGGGAATGGCAGTGTAGTAGTGCCAGGTTTTCTCTGGTGCCAGTGTGGTTTTTAGCTGAGCTCTTACTCTTCTGAGAAAGGTTTAACTCTTCATTCCGAAATGAGCCCTCAGCCTCTCCACCTTTGTGCAGCTGTTCACTGACAGCAGAGTGTAACAGAGCAGGAGTGGTGAACAGTAGCTTTGAAATCATGGGATTTATGTATTCTCTTCAGGGTTAATGGTTAGCAGAATTACTGTACTCCTCTGGAACCAAGTGATTATTTGCACAGAGTTTTGGAATTCTAGGAGCAGAATGCTTTTAGTTTTTTTAGACTCTGAAAGAAGAGATTGAAACAGACAGGATCCACCCTCGGGGATAAGAATTAGACCAAAGACATGAGACAAGGATCGTTGGGGTTTTTTCCTGTGCACCTAAGTTTGTCACAGGGTGTTAGGAACTGTACTGTGGCTTGTGATGCTGTTGTGAGACATGTTCTTTAGGCTTCATAAGTTCGGTGTTTGCCTGGGACAGTGCTGGTTTTGTTGGTAAAATACTGTACTGTCGTTCTCTCAGTTTTCCATGTATTTCATCAGCAACTGCATATGAGTGCTTGCTTGTTTTTTAAAACATGTTTACTTCTATGTCTCTGAATGTTGTCAACCAGTCCCTCAAAATGAAGTTTAATGTAGTAAATAAAAACAGACACTTGTCATTGCTGGATGACAGCTTTATGTCCAGTTGAAGCAGAAGTTGTGGTTTTCCTTGCAGACGGCAGTGCTGCAGAACCTCCTTGGCTATCTGTCCCTGGACAGCCTCCGGCGCACCCTGTTGCTCAGAGTAAGGTTCACTGAGTTGCTGATGAGAATGATGGGGAACATTCTGCTCTGTGTGTGTCTGGGGCTGCAGAATTTTGGTGCTCCTCTCAGACTTCCTGATTGCTGTTCATGAGAGTGAGGAAAGCCTAGCCATATCACAAGTGAACTGTGATAAATGAACTAAAACTTTCTGCACTGCTGGCATTAATTTTTTATGTTTAATTGGTAAATTGTCTTCTAGTAGCAAAACTAGTGATGTTTGGGTTCTGACTAATCTCCCATGTCCTCTGTCCTTCTCAGCTTCCTCAGTCACCCTGTTTATGTTGCTGGGCACATGGCAATGAGGAATCAGTTTGGTGGACAGGTGTCTGTTTACCAAATGGTTGGTGTTTCAGAATCTCTCTCATGCACATTTTCTTCAGTGGGGATGGCAGAGATTTTGCCTCACTAAGTCAGGAGTGTGATGAAACTTCTAAGAAATCTGTATATCTGGAAATCTCTACCATTTTGTCAAATTACTATCTTTTTCACTATTTACATGTTCTAAAATGATCTGGAAGCACTGACAGTTATCTAAAATTTGACTAAACATTTGATAAAAATTTGATAAAACCTTACAATAACATACTGGTTTTTGATAACATACTGGTTTTTGATAACAATACATACTGCTTTGCATACAGTAAACATCACTTTTAAATTTAGAAACCCATTGTATTTAACAATATCTTAAATGAAAGTGCAGTTCTTGGATGGTCAAACACAGTGCATTTTGGACCCTGAAATACAAAATCTGTCCTTTTTTTGCTCACTTTGTAGGGAGAGTAAAAATGTGCTTCAAAAAATACCTCTTTATTGAAAAGATCCCTTTCAGGCCAACCTGAGTTCTCTGATTTAGCTGCTGAAGGAGCTGTTGGAGACCTGGAGCAGTAGCAGTGCTGTGAAACACTCCCCAGCTGAGCAGCAGCTGTACATTAGCAAGGCCATTCTCATCTGCCTCTCCCACCTGAAGGAGCCTGAAATTGAGAGCTGCAGACAAGGTGAGGCTATATGAGAACCAGGGCTTAGATATGTTTAGCAGAGAGTTTTACTATGAGTAGAAAAATATCGTATTTTGATCTGTGCATAAGCAGAATTGTCCCATTTTCACATTCGCAAACAGGGTGACCTGCTGGAATCCTCTGCAGCATTTATATGATAGAATTCCAAGTGCATAACTTTAGGTTATGGAATTGAAAAAGGCCTATCTTTGCCTTAAGGTTCTTATTTGAGCAGTGGTTTAAAAACCCTGAAGTTTTGTCACAGGAAAACAAGGACTGACTCCGGGATTACTGAGAGGAATGGTGTGATTTCAAATTAATAGGCTTACCCTTGGAGCATGGGTGCAGCTCCAGAGAGGCAGGGAAGGTATCTGGGGGTAAATGCTGTTAGCTTGGTGTCTGACAGTCCATGGGCATTCCTCAGCGTGAAGTGAGCAGGTTAGTCACTGGCATGGACCTCCAGTTCCGTGCTCACACTGGGGTCCTGGCCTAACATCTCTGTTTCTGTTGCAACTAAAAAAAATAAATCTGTACAATGTCCAGAATTAGTTGTGTGTGTGTGTGACTTATGGGGTATTTGAAGGTTTACTTTGAGACTTGCTCATCTGTTCATTCTGGAATTAATTGTTCTTTAAGTGAGTAAATGACCTGATACCTATTACCAGTTCTGTAGTTTTATGGTCAGTTTTTTGTCTGACAGCTGTTGAAAAGATAAGCTTTCTGAGATGAAGGAGGTCAGTCAAACAGCAGTAAGCCTACCTGGTGAAGCTGACAACCAGTATTCCCTCAGGGCTGAGAAATACTTGTGTTACCTGCTTGTTTGTACTTATCCGAAGTTAGACAAATATCCATCTCTATGTGATTGTTGTACTGGTCAGAACTTGTCCTCAAACTATGACATTTATTTAAGTGAGTTTAAAGTGCTCTCAAACCAAGCTAAATATTGAGTTGACTTAGTATCCTTTTTTGTTTCAGTGAAAACCAAAATACTGCAAATTTAGAATATATTGTAATGTTTTGTTGACTTTGTACCCTTTGTGGAAGGGTGTGGGTTTGTTGTGCTGGTGCTGAAGGGCAGCACTGACACTGCAGAAAGGGAGGCCACAGTTCAGGGACCCTTTGTATGCATTATTGGGTGGTGAGTGGGTAAAGCTGCCCTCAGGGAAGCAAATAAAGATGGGTGTTTGTTTCTGTCACTGTTTCAAAATTTCAGACATGCAGTGTTTGCTGGTTGTTTGTTTCAGAGCTTCTGACAAGCATGATGGAGGGCATGAAATGCCACTTGGACAGCAGTCTGCCACAACTACGCCGTCTGGGCATGGTGGTGGCAGAGAGCATCAGCTTGAAAATAAACACTGAGGGGCCTGTCCTGAAGTTTGAGGTGAGGGTTTCAGTGAAGTTTATGACTGGTGTGCTGGGCTTAGAGGAAGTAAGAGCTTTAAACCAGATGATCCAGGCCATTATATCACTTTTTTGTCTGGAAATAAGGAGAGGCAGTCACACCTTCAAAAAGAGAGAATCTCTTTACAAGAAAGCAATTGTATGTAATGGTTACGTGGCTGAGAAGTTACCTCAGGAGTACAATCTGCTGGCAGAGGTTGAGATAAACTTGTTAATTAAAGTTTATCATATTGCATGAGGGAATCAGAATCTGATTCGTGGAAGCTGAGAGGGAGCTTCAAATCTACAGCAGTAGTGAGCATTCAGTCCCTGACATGGTGGGAAGACCTGTTCTGAGCTGGGATTTTCAAGACTGACAGGGAGATATTCGCTCTGCTCTGTCCAGTAGAATTTGTGTGACTTATCTGATTAAATCACATTGATTCTTTAAAAGCCTGCCACATTCCTCCTGTCATATTGCCATTTATTAGATGTTTGAAAGATGGAAGTAACATTCAGACAAGGTGTCATCAGGTACTACTCCTAAATATAAAGATTACAGCTGCCTGCTGCTGTCAGCACAGGAGTTGAAACAGGATTGATGAGGGTTCATGTGCTCATGATTTAGTTCATGGGCAGTACAGGGGTGAAATATTGAATGCTGGGTATATTTACAGTAAGTAATAGACTGCAGCAACAGTTATTCTGAATGTCTAGTATGAAGAAGATGATGAAACAAGAGAATTGAAGTCCCTTCTGGTGCAGACTCCATCATTCTGTGTTGTCCCTATCCTTCCAGATGATGAGTAAGTTATTGCTACTATTCCTGCCATCTTTTTGCCCTTCTCCATGGCTTTTTTACATTACACATAAGAACTGCGTACAGTATTTAAGATGTTTTATGTATTCTTAAACATCATAATGCACCACCTTTTTACAATGTGATTTGATTACCTTCATAATTCAATTGGTAGTGTGTATTAAAATTGGCTGTTGATGTCTGCATGTGGTGAAGCTGTGTGTAGGGGTCTTGTGTGCCCTTGGGTAGAATCAAATGGGCATTTCTGTTTGCTTCTTGGAAATCTGGTATTTCTGCTGTATGCCCCTGTGACAAAAATCTAATGCGTCTGTCACTCTGAAGACTGGCTCTTCAGTGCTCTGAACTTCCAGAGCATCTGCTGAGGTTCTTTGAATCAGGAGATTGAAGCAGATTTGATCAGCAGAGGAGTGAAGCACTAATAACATTAGCAGATTAAGCACTCCAGGGAAGTACAAAAGATTTATTGCTCCCATTTTAGGGGCATGATTAGCATAGGCAGCTGTGAGACAGCTTTTGAGACTCAGCAAGATGAAAGAACAATGCCAAAATCCACAGAAATAGGTAGAGACAGAAAAATATTTCCAGTTGTTGTATTCATCCTATGCAAGACCTAGGAATGGTTAAAAATGGGGTTTTTTCCCATTTTGAAGAGTCATGGAATGGATTGGAAGGGACCTTAAAGCCCATTCCATTCCACACTCTGCCATGAGCAGGGACACTTTCTACTAAGAGGTTGCTTTTTAAGCCCTGTCCAACCTGGCCTTGAACTTCCAGGGATGGGGCAGCCACAGCTTCTCTGGGCAACCTAGGCCAGGGCCTCACCACCATCACAGCGAAGAATTTCTTCCTAATATCCAATCTAAACCTACTCTCAATTCAGCTTCATTTACAGTTTCAAATCTGGTGCAAGTCAGTGTGATCTGGTTATTGGAGTCTTTCCTTAGCAGTCTTGGGTATTGTGCAGGGGAACACAGAAAATTAGCCAGTTTAAATTTTTTTATCCATTGCTCTTCTGTGAGAAGATTCTGCTTCTTTTCTCCCCTCACTTCATTCTCCCTCCAGTTTGAACACTTTGTTCTTTGTGTCAGCCAAGCTGGGTGTGAAACTGCAGCAGGACTAATTATCTGCTGTTCTATTTAGGCAGCAAGGGTTGGTAGGCTGGGCAGTCTCTTCCTTGTAAGAACAATTACTGTATCCATTTTAAAACTTCTTGTTCCTTACAGCAGGAGTGAGAAAGCAGGTGCTGCACTGCCATTGGTACCAGAGAGTAATGAGAAATCCCATACAGCAGCCCCTGTGATGCCAGATCAGGAGTCAGATGCTGAGCTTGACAGGTATGGGGCAATAAACAGGGAGGAAATGGAAAATAAATGGCAAATGTGGGGGAAAAGAATTTGTCAGTACCTGCCGTTTCTTGGCAGTGGTGATTTCTGACCTTGTTTGACTGTTTTGCAGCAGAGCAGGGCTTTGCATAGGAAATTGCACTAGTCAATAAATCAGGCAAGGCCTGCATTGTGTGCAACCACTGTATTTGTTCCATTTGACTTATATATTTCCTGGAAATTGTGGATGTATTTACCCATTTCAATAGTGGACCTGCTTTATTCTGTCACTATATAAAGAAAAATATCTCTCTATATATGTTAATATGTATGTATATATTATGTATGTGTATGTACATATATAAAAATCTATAAGGAAATCTCAAGAGTCAGTTTCTAGTCTCTTGGTCAGCTAACTCTGTTCTGTACTGGACCCAGGGATCCTGTTCTAGATCTGGTCACAGAACTGCTCTTTCCCTAGAACTCCCAGGGATCCTTCTCAGGCCAGGCTTCAGCAGTGCTGCTGAGAGATACAGGAGTGACGTGGTGATGACAGTGTATGGGTTGGTTCTTTCTCTTTGTGTAGCTATCTGGGGAAAGCAAGAACATCTGCACCCCAAAAAGTAACCCCTGCCTTTATTCTTTATTTCTTGTAGTGATGATGACCTCATCCCTTATGACATGTCTGAGGATAAAGAGCTAAAAATTAAGGCTCCTGTGTATATTCGAGACTGTATCGAAGGTAGGAGATTTTGGGCTGAGTCTTTATCTGTTTCTTACTGAGCTTGGGAGAGTGAACTCTGTATAGGTTTGTTTTTTCTGATCTAATTTGAAAAAGCTATAGAATTTTCAAGTAATTTCATTTTAGTTCCTTATACTGGTCATGCTGAGTGTCTGTACCAAGACAAATTGAGCAGCAGAAGGAACTTTGGGTATACAGCCAAACACAGCCATTCTGGTTATAACTTTTGTCCTTTGATTTCAGTTCTAAGTGGATCAAGATCTGAAGATGTGGACAAATGGGAAGCTGCAGTCAAGACCCTTGAGAGCTTGGTTCGGAAGAATCCAGCAGCAACAAGAGAGGTGAAGTGTTATGGTCTAGGTTACAAGAGGGGTAGTAGTGTTAGAGGGCCAATCACTTTGCTATCATGAGGAGACCAAACATGCTAGTGGAGCAGAACGCCAGGCTAATGTGTAGCTGGGTTAAAGATACACATTCACAAGCTCTCAACTTGGAAGTAGAAGGAAATAGTTTCCTTGAAGGTGAGGCTATAGAGCACAGTGGAACAGAGAAGCAGCAAAAGTGCTGGCGGCACCCTGCCATCTCGCAGCTCCAGTGCTCAAAATGAAACATTGTACAAGTAGTGCTTGCCAGTGTGAGGAAGCTCCATGCTTTGTGCTGTGTTGAAAAACACTAGAAATGCAGATTACAGAGCAGCCATTTTGGGTTTTGAATTGAAATTCAATTTAATTGTTATTCCCCAAAGAAAATGGGGGCAAAATCAAAGGAACTTTGCCTATTTGCTTGTACAAGCATAATGTCTTGTGGAAAGAGTAGTTGGATTGTACTGGTCAAGATGAAAAGCTCAGGGGAGAGGAACCTGGGACAAGGTCACTGTGCAAAGAGTACTTGCCCCTACCTCCCAGTGAAAGTGTCAGAGACACCAGCTGAGAAAGAGAAGGGCTGTGCTACTGTACCCTTTAACCCATCTGTTACAGTGACAGTTCATTTTGTTCATGACGCTACCACTTCTCCAGAAAGCCCAAGTGAAATGTGGACAGATCTGTTCAGGGTTTTGAGAAATAAGTCTGATGGCATTCGGCTTAATGTGTTTTCTCTCCCTCCAATGGAGTGGACATATTGCCTCCTTAAAACAATACCTCCTTGTCTTTGTTTAAACATTAGAAGTGGTCCATAATTCCTGTGAGGGAAAAGCCCAAACACCATCAGGGTTTTGATTCCTTTTTCCATATTTTGACCAGGTTAGTGTGGAACTGGCAAAAATACTACTGCATCTGGAAGAGAAGACCTGCATTGAAGGCTTTGCGGATCTCCGTCGAAGAGCTCAAGTAGCTGTTTTAACCACAGACCCAATACCTGTGAGTTCCTCTGACTATTTTCCTTTTTCCAGTTGAGGCTCAGGCAAAAATTGAAGCAGCCGAAGTCTCTTTCTCATTTGACAGAGGGAGCTGTCAGTGTGGTAGAACAGGTAGCTCAGGTCTGACAACATTTATGCTCCTGAAGAATCTGCAAGGAATGACTGAACCAATAGGAAAAATCCCTGTCAGATTGGAGGAACTGTTTGGAGACTGTTGGTTTGAGAGTACCTGACAAGGCAGATGAGATAAGGACTTGTGGTACTAAAGGGTTTCACATTAGAGAGAAGCTGAGGCACAAAGGGCTTCTACAGAGAAAGACCTGACTCTTGACTGTAATCAGGGAATCACAGACTGGTTTGGGTGGGAAAGGATCTTTAAAGCCCATCTCATTCCAAGATGGACGGGGATACCTTCCACCATCCCAGGGTGCTCCAAGCCTTGTCCATCCTGGCCTTGGACACTTCCAGGAATCCAGGGGTAGCCACAGCTTCTCTGGGCACCCTGTGCCAGGGCCTCCCCACCCTCACAGGGAAGAATTTCTTTCTAATATCCAATCTAGATCTGTCCTCTGCCAGTTTAACACCTTTATCCTTCATGCTAGCTAGGCCTCAGTAAAAAACCTCCCTCCATCTTTCCTATAACACTCTTTAAGTTCTGAAAGGCCACAGTGAGGTCTCCTAGCTGCTGTGGTAGTTGTTTGGGTATCTCTGCATAAGAGGGAGAAAAGAATGATGCAGTCTCATCTGTCATTGAAATCTTTTAGGAGAATCTAAAAGTGGAAGTGTCTGAATTTTCCATTTACACTGTGTGTTTCTTCCCTTCTCTTGGAGACTTGCTGTTACCTAACAGGAAGCAGAACCTGTGAAATTAAATGCTTCTGGAGTTAATGGGAAGGCTGTTTCTAGTCTGGGTCTGTGTTCATTGTACCCTGATTTTTCTGTACAGGTTGCAAAGTACTTGACCTCCCAGTTCTACTCTCTGAACTACAGTCTCCGTCAGCGCATGGATATCCTTGATGTGAGTGCTCTCATCTCCCACTTTCCTTCTGTCTGTTGCACCAATGCTGAGCTGTAGGGATTACCTTTTGTTCTTCCTGGGAGAAGGAAGAGACATGGTAATCTCTGCATCTCTTACATTACTATTTGTGTCTGTCATTCCCCTCTTGTTCCTAACCCTCCTACACTCCATCACACAGGGATCCCCCTCATAGAATGCAGAGCATGTGCTGAGCATTTGTCTGGGAGAAGCCACTGTTTACTTTCACATCATCAATCTGTTTTATCTTTCTTTTTTGAGGGACAGTGATCTGTCTGTGACTCCTTCCACATTTGTGTCTGAAGGAGGAGCCACTGCTCTGTTTCAGGGCTAAGTGACCAAGAGCTTGGTCAGTACCTCAGAGCCACGTGGCTGTTGGAGGTCAGTTTCCTGGTGTTCTTCACCCTAAAACTGTTGTGCCTTTCTGCCTTGTTGCTCCCATCAGTTTGGATGTAGATGGCGCTGTCGTTGTTCTCTAGGGATTGCCCATTTTTAACTGATCCTCTCTCTGTTTTATCTAGGTATTGGTTTTGGCAGCTCAGGAACTGTCCTGTCCCAAATTCCGTGGGAAGACGAAGCATTCTGGTGCCCAAAAGCCTTGTATCCAGCTCCTTCCAGGAAGTGACAGCTCTAAGGACTGGAGAACAATTGTTGATGAGAGGATCAAAAGCAAGACTCGGAGATTTGATATGGTGAGACCAAAAGCAAACTAATGTTAAATCCACCAAAAATAGGGACACTTGGAGTTGCTGAAAGTTCTGTCTGGAAAGAGCAAAATACTTGTGAAAGTGGACCCAATCCAAAGGAAAGTCAGATCAATATATATTTGAAGTTATGGAGTCTGAGTTTTTTGGTGCAGAGTACCAACTCTCCCAGCAGGGAGAGGAAGATAAACCTGAAATTCCTTACTTGGCTTTGAGGGGTAATTGTTGTTGTGTGCTTGTTCTAAGCCTTTGTGACCACTGTAGGGAGCTGTGACTGCACCTCGCAGAACCCAGGGCCTCCATCAGACTGCTGCCTCTGGACTACAGTGTCTCAGCCTTCCTATTTTCCAGGGAGATAAACTGATGCCAGTTTCCAGAATTCCCCTGTGGTTCAGCCTGGAGAGTTTGCCTTCCAAAACTCCTTTATCCCTTGCATGTTACTTATATCTAACTGGGCACTGCTGAGGCATATTATGTTGAAATGTTTGGATGTGGAGAAGATCCAAAGTGTGAAGTGAGCAAATCCAGTTGGAAAACTGATAGCCTTAGGTGTACAAGCAGTGGTTGACAATGGGCTGGCTGCAAGGAATCTGTAGTCTTGACAGTGTCTAGTGAAGTGGAAGAGCTGGGTGCTGTATCTTGTGCCTGGACTTCATTTTTCTCTTGTACAGGGTCAGTCTCATGTGGAACTGGCTTCCTACCCAAACAAGTTCAATTCTGTTGCTGGGTATTTCTTTTTCCCATTGATTCAGCACTTTGACAGGTGAGTGTGAACACCTTAGGATGTCATATGTGGGCATGGCAACTTCCAGAGTGAACTTCTCTGCTTGTCCTGCTTGCCTCAGAGCAGCAGGCTACACAGCCCAAGAGCTGTGCAGGAGCCCAGTGACACCACACTGACACATCACAAAGCTTAGGGATCAGAGGGTTGGGGTCTCTGGGATTTACCCTTTGATGTCTTGTATGGCAGCAATATGTAAGACCCTGCAGAAGTGAAGATCCATCAGCAGGTACACAAGCAAGTAATCCTGGCAGTACCACACGAATTGTCTTGTCTGAGCCTCTACTGTAGGAGGTTCACGCAAACCACAGAGCTCAGATTGCAATCTTGAACCAAAGTTAACTGTCTCAGTTTGGGTTTATCGCCTGCACTGACTTTTGAGGCCTCTGTATAGGACACAGTTTATTGTCAGTTGTAAAGGTGTGGCAGTGGGGACAACTTTTGCCTATAGGTCTTTCCAAGTAAAGACTGTTGGTAGAATGTGTGATTCCTGCTGTACAAGTAGAAGATAGTGCTCTGGGAGATACTGATCTGGGAGAAAAGATGAGAGCAAACAGCTCTGATCTCTGTTAACCTGGTAGTGCCCGTATAATGACTGTTGTTGTAGGGATTCAGGCTTTTGGAGACAATTCCCCTGCATAACCTCCTGACTGTTCAAAGACGTACTGGTCAGCCTTCTCACTGGTACACAACTTTGTGTCTTGCACTTGCAGGCCTTTAACAACATTTGATCTTCTGGGGGAAGATCACTTAGTCCTTGGAAGACTGGTCCACACTTTAGCAATTCTGATGTACTTGGCTGTCAACACTGTGGTAAGGAATTGCAGAGAGCAGGGGTGACTTCCAGCCTGGGAACTTGAGGTGCCTTCTGGAACAGCTGTATGCTTCAGGGCCTGCTGCACTGAGACTGGCAGCAAGCTAGAGTTGAGTGGGCTGAGAAGTTGTGAAATGGGCTGGGAAGAACTGGTCAGAAAAGAGATATGGGCTTCAGGCCACCCGTGCACTATCTTTTGCTTCTTGTCAACTTCTTGGGGGGTTGGGCTTTATTATTCCACTTTACTGCCAAAGTTTCCCCATCTGTAAAATAAATTCAGTTGTAGCACTGATCTTAACAAAATCATTGTTCAAGCATTTGGACAACACTCTCAGGCACATGGTGGGATTCTTGGGGTGTCCTGGGCAGGGCAAGAGTTGGATTCGTGACTCTTGTGGGTCCCTTCCAGCTCAGGAAATACTGTGATTCGGTGAGCAGTATCTCTTGAGGCCCAACTCTACATGGCAGTGTGGATGGTGTTCAGTGGTGCTGTCACAATCCTCTTTTGCAGGCAGTGACAGCAATGGGAAAGGCTCTGCTGGAGTTTGTTTGGGCACTGCGTTTCCACACGGACTCGTGAGTTACTGTAGTTGCACGCTCTTATTTTTAAAAATCAGCTGGGAGCCAGCCTGCGGTCATGGTTTGTCTCTGTCTAAGATGAGCATCTTGCTCAGAGTATCAGTGACTTAGTGCATTTACTTTGTGCTCTCCTCCAGCTGTGTATTCTTCTTATAACTGAATTTAATGCCAGTCCAACATACGAACTTGGCTGGTGTCTTCTAGTGTGGCAGTACAGCCATTACCTATAGAAAGGTTGACAAATTTCCTGACCACCTATCCATGTGATAGTTTCATCTGTGTTTATTCAGGGAGCTCAGAAAACTTTAGAGTAAATTCCAGCATTCAGTCTTGGAAAGGAATTAAGACATGTAGCCAAAAATCTGTAAACGTCAATTTCTGTTTTGCTCTCAGATGTGTCCAGGGCTCTGAATTGTGCTAGACTCCTGTGCACAGCTTGGCAGGGGCTCTATATGTGTACTGCAAGATTATACCCCTAAGCAGGAGGAATATGGCAAAAGTCATCATGCCATTTGAAACTGGAGAGACCCTGAGGTGAGGAAATCAACACAGAGCATAAAGCTGCAGGCTCTTAACCAGTGCAGTCCTTCTCCACAGGTACGTGCGCCAGGGTCTTTTGTCCTGTATCTCCTCCCTGCTTCTCAGTGTCCCAGCGGAACAGATTCTGGCAGACATGACAGAGGAGCTGTTGGAGACTCAGTCCTGGCTGGGAGGTAAGACATGGTGGGGAGCATCAGTGCTTTTCCAGTTAGTGGTGCGGTCTTTGTGCAGCATGTCTTTAATTGTGATGGCAGCAGTGATGTCCTGGCATTGCGCGCCAGAGATCTGCATGATCAGCAGGTAGAGCACCACCCGTGCTGTAGGCATGCAACACTGGGTACCTGAGGCATAAGCCAAGAGCTGGGTATGGCATTACAAACTGTGCCTGTCCTCACAGGCCATTCAGAAAAAATCCCAAAGATAGTCCGTGTCCCCTTTGTTTGTCTGAGCAGCCAACTACCCACCCCATGAAGCTGCAGGAAGTGTTGTCATGTTACCTATTACACCCAGGCAGTGACTTTGGCCAGCAGTAACGCACAAAGCTTGCACAGCCTGTTTACACCATGTACTCATGAGGGGACTGTTGTTAGAGTTAAAAACAGGAGGAAGAGGAGCATGGCCTAGTCTCTAGTTTTGTATTGTTGATGGTAAGAAAAAGCTACAAAAGACAGCAAATTACTTTGAATGCTGGCTGTACCCAGCACACCTTACGTCTACAGAAGCTGTGTCTGTGGGTCCTTGCAGGCTGGAGCTGCACAGATTAGTGCTCAGGTACTGCAGTGAGCTGGAGGGAAAAGAAGAACTAGTCCTGAAGCCTTTACTTTGTTCTGGGGGTGATTCTTGTAATTCCCTGATCTGGTTTCCATCGCCATTCCCATTCTTGGTGAGTCGCTTCCCACAGGGAGCAAGCAGGAAGCAACACTGACCCAGCTGGCCTCTGATCCTGGCGGCTTGGGGTGCTCTGTGCCCTTTGAAAGGAAGGGAGCTGCCATGTGGGGCCGAAGATTTCACTTTTCCCATGACATGATGTGCTCTCAGGAATCTGCTTGTCACTGCATTTAACACTGCTGTTACCAAGTGAAGCCTTTCAGGAATGTATTTACAGCATGAGGGTTTGCATAATGTGTTTTCAGTGAGTTATTCTGGGGAGGAGCATGACCAAGATAGTAGCATCTTCTCATGCTTGTAGGTAGTGTAATAGCCCTGTCTTTTCATCTAGTGCTTTTGCGTGGAAGCTGCATGGTTATTCCTGGTGGGAATGAGAGCAGGGTAAGATAACTGTTGTAGGTATACCAGAGAAAAGAAAACTGCTTAGGAGTCATTCAGAAGCCTTAAAGAATTCAGCTGTACATATGGTGAGGTGCAATTTAAAGGGCTTCTAGAGCTGCTTCGTGAAACACACCAGCTTCTTGGGCTTCTCACACAGCCTTACCTATTTATTGTAAGGCTCTTGGGGAAACAGTTACACAGGGAGGTACTGCACCCTCCCTGCTGCTCCGAGAGGTCAAGTCTGGTACTAGAGACCTGCTTCTGTGACTGAATCACAGGTCTCAGCTCTTGGACTTGGCTCTTGCTTCATGACTCTTCCAGACAAGATAAGAGATGTCATGTATTAGCTTTGCTGTTGCTGGGAATGACAAAATGTTCTGCATGGGAGCCTTGACTACTATGCCTTTTAGCCACTCTGGGTTTCAGTTTAAAGCATCTGTGTTTCTCCTGCCATGGCCAAAGCACAGTGATGAACAGTATGATAGGAAATGTTATACATATAAGTGCTTAGTAGAAATCCACAATCTCTTTCAGTTTGTTGTTACATCAGGACTTCTGCAAAGTGCTGTAGTGTGTCCTGTGACTGACTGTTGGCCCTTCAACCTGTTGGCTGCAGCCCTGACACTGTCTGCTTACTGGATGCTTTGGGACATACCAGCTATGGAGAGAGGCGAGAATCTCCTTCGGACTTGTCCATTACTGCCCTTAGTTGTTGTGCTTAGTTGAGCAGCCTGATCCTTCTGGGGGGAGAGAGGGAATATGCTTCTAAATGCTTCTAGGAGATGGTCCCTTTGATTCCTCAGCAGCTGCCTTTGAGGGAATTCCCCACCCCTTGCAAGTGCTGTACAGCTATGTCATGGGTAAGTGTGGTTTATGTCAGAACCAACAGGACGCTTTGGTGCCTCCCATGCAGTGCCAGCAGTGCTAGGTCCATGCTCATGGAACAGAAACAGCACCAACAGCACTCTGAGCTTCTGAGCTAGTTCCAGTCTGCCTTGTAACCTCCCTTTTTGCCTTCTGCCGAGGGAGTGTGGAAGCACCAGGGTGCAGCTCTCCCTGCATTATAAATAGCCCTGCTCCAGTGACATGAGTCATGTGTTTGGGCTGACAGTGCCAGTCTCCCAGCACACTGCTTGTGCGTACAGGATATCCTCACACAGGCTCCCTGCTCTTCCAGGCTCCCCTGCTCAGACATCCTGCATGCATCCTGGTTGTTACTTTGCAGGCCCATTAAGGGCCCCTGGAATAACAGCTGCTGGGAACAGCCTCATGCTGCCCTTATGTGCTGTGGGAAGTGTGGAACTCGTTTATCAGAAGACTGGTCTCTCAGAGTGGAGAATATGCTGAACCTTGGGTCCTATCTCCTTTCCCCATTGGAATGGCATCATGACCCCAAATTCAGGAAGGAGCACTGACCATTTTAGATTGCAAAAATGGCAGAGTGAAGACTTTAGACTTAGAGAAAGTGGATTTCTAGCTGCAGACTTCATTCACACTTGGAGCGCCATTGTACAAAGCTTTTGTGTAGCTCAAGGTGACAAGTAGAAATTCTGGCACAGAGATTATCCCATGGAATCCAAGGTCAGACAGTTTCTATAGTGTTTCAGACCAACTGACTGTTTGTTTCTCCTACAAGACTGGAGCACTACCCCATGTGGCAGTCAGGGCTTGGCCGAACTCAAGCTGCTTTACATGATGGCGTTTCTGCATCTCTGCCTTCTAGCCTCATGCAGTTCCTGCAAGTGCTGATGTCCAGCCAAGCCATAGGTGCAAACACCGTTGTTTAGTTCTGTGATTGTCAGTAAAACAGTGAGAAGTGTTAAGGGCACTTTTTCCCATTCTCCAATTAACAGTGGCTGCTTCTTTTGCAGATGTGATGGAGAAAGACCCTGATGGGAACTGCAGAAGGCTGGCCCTGCAGAACTTGCTGCTAATGGAGAACCTGAAAAAGAAACTTGAAGATGTTCCTTCCTAGCTGAAGTGTAATAGAAATGACCTTTACCTTGTGCTCTGGCCAGCTGGATGTATTTGGGCACTGCTGGGGCCTCTTCAGCAGTCACCTGGCTGGAGGAGAGGAAGAAGGGGGAAGGGTGCTGAGCTGTAAGCCAGCAAGCCTGACTTGACATCTGGACTTTGTAGTGGAGGCCAATTGAATGAGCGCTGGGTATCCGGTACAGCGTGTACAGATGCAGGAAGGTAGGCGAGCGCTGCCATCCTCCAGCCCCCACCCCGGCTATTTATAACCTTGGCAGGTCTGAGCACTCGGCTAAAAATACTGGGAAGATCTCACAGAGCCTTCTGTCAGAAAAACAGGAGGGCTGCAGAGGGCCACTTGCCACTATGACCTGCCCCTTATGAAGGTTCCCAAGTGCCCGAGCAGCTGGAATTTGGGGGACCAGCTGTTGGTCTACTGCTGGAAGGGGTGGCATGGTGGAAGGAATGGCACTGCTGATGGGATGCAAGCACTGGATAGCTATACTGAAGTGCTGAAAGTGTGCTGGACTTTGAAAGCCTGAGCTGGAGCTGGGCTGAGGTTAGGAAGGAATAACACAGGGAATTCTTTTTGTATAATCTTAGTACAGAAGTAAGTTTCTGCTTAAGAATAAATAATGTTCAGATTTTGACCTTAAAATCTCTCCAGCCCTTCTTCCCTGAAAGCAATTTAAAAGCTTCTTGTTCACCCCAAGTTTTGAAGCGAGTCACAAAACACGAAAAGGAAAAATCATTCTAAGTGTAAGAGCTGGTTGGTAAGAAACATGAGTGACCTGATGGCTACTCTTGGCAGAGCACGGTGACAGGCAGAGAGGTGAGCAGAACCTTGTTACATGGAGCTTCACTTCTTCAATCCTCCTTGTGCCAGGGAAGAAACTGGCCTCCAAAAATCTGACCTGTACAGAGTGGCTTGATGTGACTGGTCCTTGGAGAAGGCACTTCACAGTAAGAAATAAGCTTCAGTCACTCAGAATGACTCAACTTGAGCAGAGGTTGGACCAAGGGGCATCCAGGATCCATTCCAACCCAAGCATTCTGTGACTTTGAGGTTTACCCCACATATCTGTAGTTTGTTGCTCTGCCCCACATGACCCTCTGATGTATTTAAATGCAGAAGGTTTTGTTAGGGAAACTCTGCCTTCAGCCTGCTAGGAGTGTGTAGTTTGACTTTTAACCAAGCTCCTACCCAAGTGAGATGAGGATTGTTTTCAGAAGGTCTCACAATTTCCACCTCAGTTATTCAGCTCTTCGTGCTGACCAAAAAGTGAAGTTACAATAAGCAGTTCTTACTGGTTTTCTCTGCCTCATTTATTAAAATATTAAAACTAACCTTGCAGGATGTACCTGTGAATTGCTGTATGCTGTGCTTGAGAGAACATACTAACTCTAATACTGTTGCTTGTACAGTCAAGCAGGAAAAATAAATTTCTTGGTAATAACCAAAAAGCTGTGTGGCAACAGCATGTGACTGATGTGGGCCCCCTAATGAGGATGGAATAAATGAGCTGACAATAAAGTCAGCTTTACATTTGGTAAGTGCTCATTATCAGGAGTCCTCCACTTCATCAGCCACTTCATCCTCCTCCCTGTTGTCCATGATGCTGAGGCCAGTGTCTGCTGGGGCCAGGGCTTGGCTCATGGGAATGCCAGCTCCTCGGTGCACAGCCTCCATGGTCTGTGGGGACACATAGTAGCTCAGGTTTGAGGCTGGAATTCTTTTCTGCATCTCTTCCAGGTAGCGATAAGCCTAAAGGAATACAGAGATCACTGTCAGAGGGTGCACTGCTATAGGGGCCCCAGTAAACTATTTCTTGTGCTTTGCACATTAAAAGTGAAGTTCATCAGCACAGCTGAAGGAACTCACACTTTGCACCCTCATGCTTAATCAGAGCAGCAGGCACTGGACCTGTTCAGGGAGTGTGGCACATCTGCCCTGAAGGAGTGAGTCACTATTTCCTCACATAACTGCCATTTTACAGTTTTCTTCTCTGGCCTGGTGGCAAACACGATGTGGTGGCATTACTGCAGCACACACCTAGACAGAACCTCTTCTCATTGAATCACTGGAAATGTTTACGAATCTACCACCATTTATGCTGTGTCCTGTGAGCTTTCCTTTTCACTTCTCTTCCCATAGAATGAAAAATATGCATAAAGTTCCTGAGCTATGCCTCACCTTGCTGGACAGTTAGGTTCCTACCATGGAATATCTTCCTGTGTGAGAGCCAATTTCACCAAGCTGCATTGGTGGACAATATGGGTTCTGTAGGTTAGAAGAATTAAGACTTCACTTACCGTATGGAATTCCTCCACTTGTGCATAATGTTGAACCAAAAATCCCAGGACATCGCCATGCCGGATGGCATCATCGAAGTCCTGTTCAGCCAGGAGCAGTTCACACTGTCTAACAGCTTCTTCAGTGTCTTCAGGGTAAACTCTAGGAAAGGGCAAAAGGGAAGTGTCACAACCCAGGGAGAGCATTCAGCTTATCCAGCTAAGTACAGGGAAGAGTTGTTACTGCATTAGGTTTCATGACAGAAGCCCAAACAAAACCCAGAAACCCCTGTCTTTTCCTGGGGCTGATTGGCCAGCAAGGGATGGGGAGCTTCTACCCCTCTGCGCTGCTCAGGTGAGACCCCCACCTGCAGAGCTCCCTGTAGCTCTGGTGTCCCAGCACAGGCAAGACATGGAGCTGCTGGACTAAGTCCAGAGGAGGCCATGAAGGTGCTGCAAGGGCTGGAGTCCCTCTCTAGCCAGGCTGGGAGAGCTTGGGGTGTTCACCTGGAGAAGGTTCCAGCAAGACCATAGAGCACCTTCCACTGCCCAAAGGCATTTCTGGAGAGCTGGAGAGGGACTTGGGACAAGGGCTCTGAGGGACAGGAGAAGGGGGAATGGCTTCCCACTGCCAGAGGGCAGGGTTAGATGGGATATTGGGAAGGAATTGTTCCCTGGGAGGAGGGGGAGGCCCTGGCACAGGGTGCCCAAAGAAGCTGTGGCTGCCCCTGGGTCCCTGGAAGTGTCCAAGGCCAGGATGGATGGGGCTTAGAACAACATGGGGTAGTGGAAGGAGTCCTTGCCTGTGGCAGGCTTTTGGAACGGGGTGGTCTTTAAGGTCCTTTCCCACCCAAACCGGTCTGTGATTCTGTGATTTTATGATAATCACTTTCTGGCTACACCTCCCTTGGTCTATATCCTTCTTTCAGGTTATCTTTCTACCTTTAAAGCAATGTTTTAAATGCACTTTAAAAAATCACATTATGGTTTCCCTGCTAGAAAAATGTACCAGCAGCTTTTTTTTGCAGCAAGCTGCAAATTATTTATTAAGCTTTACATGCTGTTACAACTTCTGGTATGATATTTTTGTCACTTAGTTTCTGTGCCCTCCATGCTGCAGCTCACCTCTGAGCATGGATGAACCGCTTCATCAGACTCAACCTGCTCTGCAGGTGGCCAAGTTTGCTTTCCTGTTCCACAGGGCTTCTGGCCTTTGCTTTGGAAAGGCACTTGTATGCTTCTGTCAGTGCTCTGTGGGCTTTTTCATAGTTCTGATACTCATCAATTTCTACCTGCAAGAGGATAAAGGAGATGGTCTTGCTCCAGAGTCAATAAACCAAACATCATCTTCAGCAGTCATAGAAAGGGCAGTACCTGAGCACATGCATCATAGAAACCTGCCAGAAGGTCAAGGGCCCCTCCTTTGGTGTAGAAGCTGATAATATTCCCAATAATCTTTGCGTCCTTACGCCAGTCCAGTGACTGCAGGTAGTTGGCTGCCATGATATAAATCTCTCTCTGTCTGGAAACTCCCGCAAAAAAAATAATTTTCTCAGTATCTCCAGATTTCAGCAATGCCCTCATAGCCTGGCAGAGGAAAGAGTGGCACAGAGGGAGAGAGGGAAAATATTGTGAATGCAAAAACACCATCAAGATGGCTCAGAAGTTTCATCTGGGTAGTTACTGTTGTAAGTCTGCTTCAAGGTTTACTTTTCAAAACACCCTCATTTTGAGGCTATCCAGGCTGACCTTTAACTTGTTTCCTGCTTGTGTGAATTTCTTAGTGGCCACATGGTAGTTGCCTTGTCTCATGCAGCAGTCGGCAATTTGCTCCAGCAGCTCCCTCCGGGACTGTTCAGAGAAATCCTGGGACTCTTTGGAGACTGTCATCTTCTCAGCCAGCTCCTCAGTGATAGTCAGGTTCTGCTCCAGGCAGAGCTGCAGAGCTTCGTGGTACTGAAGGGAGCAAGAGAGCAATAAGATGTTGCAAATCCTATCATGGTATCTCATGTTTGCTTGTGGTAACCTACAGAAATCAGCTCCAAACACAAGCAGCTGAGGATGCTCTGTCTGGAACACAGGGCTGTAGTTAGATGTCTCAACATCTGGCTCTGTTCAGGCACACACTGTCCCATTTTGTTTGCTAAGAAGAACACGTTTGTTCCTCCATGACAGCGTTGCTCTCACACAGGTATGCCGCTAGAAATTCAGCCATTTTGACTCTGAACATGGGATTTTTCAGAGACATACACATGAGGTTTGTTAGGAATGGTCAGTAATAACATTTTCAGCAAATACAAATAAATTGAAAGATTTTGTTAAATATTTTGGTATTTCCCATACAGGAACAAATTCTGAGTAGGCTATTCAAAAGCTTGTAGTCCAGAAAAGGGCTACGATAACCTTGCAAAATGTGGAAGAAAGCCAGCCATAGGATCTTGTTAAAGAGGAGTGAGCACAGGAGAGGTCTGGTACCCACCATTTCGGCAAGACTGAGCTGTCAGTGCCCCTGAATGATTGGCTTAAGAGGAGTCTTGAAACTTTACAAGTGTCTCTTGTATCTGTTTGCCTACACAGATGAATGGCTGTGTGCAGGTACACACCTGTTGTGCTCCTCTAGGACCCAGCTCACCTTCTTGGCTGTGAGCAGCAGCTCCATTGCTTTCTCATACTGAGCATGTTCAATGAAGAACGCAGAGCAGCGGGCAAGCAGGGCCGGGTCAGACTTCTCATCCAGGTCCTCGGCAATGAGCTGTAAGGCGCCGAACTGCTGCGTGGCAAAGGCCAGCTCCAGGGCTTTGGAGAAGTGTCCTGCCTGCAGAATTAGGAATGAGGCTTCAAACACTGGAATGAGCACTACAGAGCCAGTTCACAGGATGCCCTAGAGTGGCTTAATAAAGCATTACTCACCATGAAAAAATGACTAATAAACAGGACGTAGTAAGCACCACAGCTGATTTAACATTCCTCAGGTGTAGGAACTGCTTCAGTGTAAATTTTGGGAGTTTTTACTAAAAAACATTTACCTTGTGGTATAACATAACAGCTCTGTCCATGTGATCCCCCTTTTCCTCATAATAGCAGGCTGCCTCTATCATGTCTTCTGGTGAGCTTAGGAGAGCCAGGTTCATCAGCTGATCATCTAAATTATGAGCCTGTTCAAAAGCAAAGGTTTGCCTCTGAGTGTGCACACACAGATTTCATAATTACAACTTCTGACAAGCCTGTGGCTTTATACTATCTATAGTATATATAGATACTATTTACTATACTATTTAATACTACATAGTATTAAACTCTCACACCCTTCTGTGTAAAACCTCTACAACCCATATGATTTTTCACCTTCAATTACGATTATTTCTTTCAGGGAGTCTGATGAGCTATTCAAGAAAATACATTTCCAAACCACCAAGGCTTTATTGATCCACCTTTGGTAGAAGAAGTCAACAGAAACCAGGAGCAGCTTCATCATGGGCTGTCCAAGAGCAGGCAGTGTCTTATGAGAGATAATGGGCACAAACACCTTGTAGCACCAAAGGGGAGATCCCTGTGCTGGTGTGGGCACACTGTGCCTCTCTGCATACCTTGCACAAGCGGATGGCGTTGTTGAACGCCTGGGCCCGGCTGTAGAAGTGCACGGCTTGCTTGATGTCCTCCTGACTCTCGTACTGGCGTGCCAGGTGATAGGAGGCTGCCCCATTCCCCGTTTCATTTGCTATTTCAGCAGCCTGCAGAGGGAATTGTGCAACTTTACTTCATGTCCATGCTCCTCCCAGGAATGGGAATTCTGGAAGCAGCTGGAAGCAGGCTGCCTTACCTTCTGAATGTTGCCTTGAAAGCAGTGGACACGGACTAGGGAAAAATAATCCTGAGCCAGTGCATAGTATTTTAATGCAGATTCCATGTCTGACTGGCTCTCCAAGTACTGTGCCCACCACTTCAACAGGCTCCTGGAATAGCAACAATATTAACTCCAACAATGAGAACTGCCAGATGCTGGTTTAAACTCCTAGAAAGCTTGAACTAAAAACTGAACATACTTTTTAGAACACAAGCTTTACCCCAATCCAAGCGTGACATTCCCAAGACTGCACTATACAGGAAGTCAGCCTGGATAACCAATGTGGCAGTTCTTGTGCAAGTGCAGCATAAACCTGAAAAGCTGCTGGAGGGTCATAGTGGATAAGGCAGGGGTTGAATGGGACTGAGAGGAATCACACTCATCTCAAATTGTACGTCAGACCTGACAGCCCCATGTAGAAGGAACAAGTATAGCACTAACTTGTCTTTCATCTTGTTGATGTAGTTCTCCAGGGCTTGAAAGTCTTCTGAGAGCATTCGTGGTATTTCAAACCTGTGTGTGTCTGACTTTTCATAGCTGTAGAGAAGAAGAACATATTAGATGTGAAATGACATCCTCCTTATTAGCTCTCTGTGTGTAAAACATCCATTTAATTTTGTTTGCCAGCCATCACCTAACAACACTGCTTTAGCTGTATAAGTAAGTTCACTGTAAGACCAGTGGCAGTCCACCAGAACCATCAAAAATTAAATATTCAGTGGTACTGCCAAGCACTTGGAATGAGGGAGGTGTGATCTTCAAAGCACAGGAAATACTTTAAAAGTGCCAGTGACGGCCCAAAGAAGTATTCCAGAAAGTTCCCCAAGCATCAAGCACACCTGTCTGGACACCCAGGCTCCACAATGTACCACCCACTGCAACATCAGCCTCTGCCACTGCTGGGAGGTCACTGCCCTTACCCCAGAACCCACCTCTCCTAATCTCACTGCCCATCATGGCCACCATCTGCCTGAACCCTGTAGAGTTCTGCTTTGATTCTGAACAGAATTGACCTCATTGAATGATGATGACAATGACATTATGATGATGGGAACTTTCATCTTGGAAAACTCATATAAAAACAGGATCTCAAGAAATACAAGACATCAAAAATACCCTCCCCTAACTTCTCATGGGACTTGGCAGTCACAGCAGAGGATCAGGCACCAGAAACAACCAAGTCAAACTAATTCTGCTCCAGCAGTTGTGTCTGGGACTCTCAGGGAAAGCAAATAATCGGTTTCGTCATGGAAAAGGAAGGAAAATATGGCAGTGGTCTTCCAGAGACAAACACAAGACTGGATATGAGTGGGGTTTAACTACTGGCCCTGACAGACTCTTGACCTTTACACATTATTTGCATGGGAGGGTGCTGGGAGGTTTCACTGGGAATACTTTCACTCTGTGAGATAGAAGACACCAGAAAAAGGAAAAGACTTTAATTAAGTTTTACTAGCCATCATCAAACATCCTACTTCACTCATCTCCACAGGAAAAAGAGGCTCCCAGTCCCCCAGGTACACCCAGCTGGTGCTTACTGGGTGAGCGCCAGGCTCTGCTGCCCGTTTGCCTCCAGGTGCTTTGCGTAGTTGTAGTGGGTGGTGCGCAGGTGAACCCGATCGTGAGCCTCGGCCGTTTCGAGGGCTTTGTGCCACTGGTTGGAGGCCTGGTAGAACTTGTTCAAGAGGTCATAGCGTCTGCAAGCCTTGTACAGCTGCTCTGCGTCCTCCTGGGAGAGGAACACCCAAAATCCCCATCAGCCCCAACCACGCAGAGTGTCAGTCACACCAGGCACTGCACCTTGGAACAGTTTATTAGTGCAGGGCATTGCAATCCAATTAAAGCAACAATCATTCAGGCAGAGCGTTTAACCAAAAATATACGTGGCCTGGGATAGCCTGTTATTGGGGAACAGGACGGTATGGAAAAATAAGGAAAGTATTGAGATCCCAACATTTTTTTTACAGGACTGAGTAAGAGGGAGGGTAATGACACATGGATGATCAAATGCTGTCATCAGGAGTGTGAATCACCAAAAATGGAGACATGCTTAGGTGGGGGTACAGCGACAGACCATGCTGCGCACACAGGTGTGAGGCTTGGGAGAAGATCCTGGCACTCAGGGTTTGAGAATTAAGATGCTGCAAGCCAGGGAACCCCTGTGACCTCCCAGCAGGTCTCAGAGGCAGCAATGCTGTTTGTGGATAACTGAGCTCCATTCCTGGGAATAAATATTAATAATTTATTATGGAATTAGAACAGGAGGCTTTTGCCCATGCTGACGCAAGGGCGAGCAAATTTGGAACTATTATTTTTATTCTCTGAGAGGTACTAACTCCTGTGGAAGGAACATTTTCCTGCTCCACCCAATTGCTGTCCAGCTGAACACTATATTTAGTAAATTGATATTATCTGTCCAAGACAGAAAAATGCTCTCTGTCTCTTATTGTTTCAAATTTTAAAAAGCACAGTAAGTGGAAAAGGAAGATGCCTGTCCTAGGATTCTGTATGAAATGGAAAAAAGTAGTAGAGCTGCATTTGTTTTGCTGCAGTTCCCCTCCACCTCTCCAAACAGATCTAAATATCCAGAAGAAGCAGCACTGACACTTTTCAGCCTCATAGTTTTCTCTGCCAGCAAGGCTTTACAAACATTTAGTTTAAATTTTCCTTTTTTTCTTACCTTTAACTCAGAATAGTTACTCTCTGTCTCTCCCTCTCTCGTACTCATTAAATAACAACAGATTGCTAAATACCTTTTCAAGACAAATTCCAATTATTTGGCCATTTTCAAGACTTTCTTTTCTGTGAAATCTTTCCAAGAGCTGAGAAAGTTTTACTGATTTTCTCTGAACTTTTTCCAGTTTATCAACTGTTTTTCTGGAATGAGATACTTAAAGGCTGGATGTCATCATTCCAGCTCTAGCTGCCTTGAGTACACAGACAGGAGTTACCAAATCCAATTCCAGGATGTGGTGTCTCCTCAAACATGGCCCCAAACTGATTTTTGCTGTCATAGCACCTCACTATTTTTTATCTAATTCAGTATTTCATATATATTCAGTATATAGACTGTGGGTTATTTCATACCCAGTTTTTCTCTCCAATGGATCATATGTCTGGATCTCTTACAGTTCCCAAAAAAAAAAATTTCTGGCTTTCTTATGGATCATTGCTGAAGATATTAAATTAGTGGAATCCTAATTCCACTTTAACTAGTACCAATCAATTTCCAATCCCTATGACAATGCTAGTCTCAAACCCAGCTTAGATCTCAGTTCTATTGGCAACCAAGGGGAATGAAGTAAGACACAAGACAAAAGGTCCACTTTGGGGTGTATTTGGTGCCAGGTTGGGCATCCTGCCAGATGGAGGAACAGGAGACAATTGTTCCATACAGCAGCTCTGGGGAACAGCCAGATTTCATCCTCTGGCTGAGCTGGATCCAGTCAAATTCCTGCTCACACAGTGGGAGAAGTCAGGATAGAAGTCTGTGACTAGGCATCCTGGGACAGCACAGGCAATGAATGTGACTGACCAGAGCTCTCCAGCTCCCAGGAAAAGTCTATTTTGCCTAAACTCCTTCAACAACTTCAGGTCAGCCCTTACTCTGTGACAGCACACAGCTCTACCTGTGTTTCACTCTAGAAACAAATAATTTCAAAATGGAACTTGTGTTCTATATCAGAGCTTAAATATCAGAGCTCCATATCAGAGCTTAAAACATGATTGTTGAAACATTTTAACTTAATAAAATACAGCCCTTTCTAAATCCAGTGAAACCTAGAATGATTAAGTTTGAAAGAGGGTTATGGCCCAAGAAAGCAGGTTTTGTTAAATGTTTCACACATAAAACAATCTTTGAAAGATGTTTCCTTCAGTCAGCAGTTTCTTTCTCTGAGTAATTTTTCAGTCTGTTACAAACTCTTCACAGCTTGGCTGTGGGATTTACCAGCATGCCCAGCTGGATGGCCAGCACAGCCACCCTGGCCTTCTGCTCTGGCTCTTGCTCAGCCTCCCGCAGTGCCTTGGCTCCTCTTGCATGACCCATGTGCCCCAGGCAAATTTTGGCCACATCAAGCCTCTGAGTCTTCACGCACATGCGAGCCATGTTCTCCCAGACAGCCTCACTGCAGGAAACGGGGAAGAAAAGGAGAGCTGTTATTGTGTCACCTGGAAGGCAGGTGAGGTGTGAGGAGAGAGAGTTTAAGAGGGGAAACCATCAGTACATTGGGAATGGGATGACTGTAACAGAGACTCCAGCAGCTGTGTGAAGACTGAAGAGGAACAGAAGCAGGCTCACACAGAAAGGTCAGTTCTTGAGCTAAATAACCCAACCCTAAGGAAATGCTGTGGGATTTGATTTACACCAATGTCTAAACAACAGACATTTCACCTCTACTCTGGAGACAGGATGAGAGAGCTGGGGATGTTCAGCCTGGAGAAGGCTCTGAGGAGACCTTCCAGTGCCTAAAGGAGCTCCAGAAGAACTGGAAAGGGAGTTGGGACAGGACAAGGGGGAATGGCTTTAAATTGAAAAAGGGGAGATTCAGATTGGAAGAAATTCTTCCCTGTGCAGTTGGTGAGGCCTGGCACAGGTTGCCCAGAGAAGCTGTGGCTGCCCCATCCCTGGAAGTGCTCAAGGCCAGGTTGGAGGGGGCTTGGAGCTGCCTGGGAACAGTGGAAGGTGTGGGTACCACCTGAAGTAGGGGTGGGTAGAACTACATGGTCTCTAACGTCTCTTTAAGGTGCCTTCAAACCCAAACCAGTCCAGGATTCTAAGTTTGCACATATATAAACATTTATCATGTGCCCATCCTGCTGTAGCTGCAATCTATAGACAGTCACGACTTCCACACTGATGTTCAGAAATCAGAATTAAAATTATGAGAAAAGTCTTAACCTCACACTGGAAATCTCCTGCCACAGTCTGGAGAAGTTTATATGCTGAACAACTATTGGGGGCCCAATTGTTGTACTCAGTAATAGGGAATAATGTGTAGAAAAATTACCAAACAACCATGTTCTAAATTTAAAACTTGCACAAAACAGGCAAAAAGAAAAGATTTGTGATGCTCAGAACAAGAACCCCCAGGACTATGAATTCACAGTTAACACTGCAAAGTCCCCTGCCCAGGCAAGGCAGGACAGGCTGGTGCCATTCAGCCACCCTGTCTGGGCAGGGGGTGAGCACATCAGGCTCACATTTCACCAAAGACACTGAATTTGGCAGTGTTCACAGCAGAGCACAGCTTGCATGGATTCTCCCAGCACAGAGGCCACAGCAGGAAATAAGAGGGACACCAAAGAGAGGTGTCCCTGCCCATGGCAAAGAGTTGGTGCTAGATGGTCCTTAAGGTCCTTTCCAATCCAAACCATTCTGTGATTCTAAGATTCTGAGAGACATGATCAGAGCAGCTCACCAGCACAAGAACCCATGGCAGGCGAGATCACTGACTCCCTCTGACCATCCCTTCTCCTGCTTCTCCCCTGCAGAAACACCTGAAGGAGAGTTTCACCTAAGGAACCTTGCTCTGCCCGGAGCAGTTCCATACCCCACTGGGTTTGGTTAGCAGCTGCATAGGGCAGAGCAACAGCTCTCCACTGCAGCAGACACTGGTTCTTTCCAGTAGACACATCCCTCACAAGAGGGACAGTGCTCTGATAAGATACATGGAGAGGAAAGGGGAGGGAAGGGGCAGGAATCCTGGGAGTACCCACAATCCACATCCATCTCTCTCTGTGTTTCACGAAGACCAACCTCAGCCACAAGATGCACAACCTCCCTGGCAGGCACACACCTCCAGCAGCAGAGCAAGTTTTGCTGACTCTCAGAAATGTGGGCAGATGGATGTGGGTCTGGTGAAGGAACAAGAAACAGGAGGTGCAGAACAAGCTCACTTAAATCCCAAGGAAAACCACAGTTTATCTCCCAACAGCTGCCAATGTAGTAAGAAAGCTGAATCTGTCCATGTATCCCTAAAAGGCAGCAACTCTCCTTTCCAGGCCTGGCCCCGCTGCCCGTATAAAAGACTAAGTAATATTTTTCCCTGCCCTCAACTCTGACTCTGGGAATTTCCTGTTCTTCCCCTCCTCCTCCTTTCATCTCCCCCTAGAAAGCCTCTCACATCTGTACTTTATCAGCTGAAGCTGGAAACTTAATGAAGCCCAGGCGCAGCAGCAGTGGGAGCAGAGCCATGGGAAGGCATCCCAATCACCCTGGGAGCCCCAAGCTCCCCACCAGGCACAGGGATACACCACCCACTGCTGCACCCTTCCAGGCTTCAGGCCACATCCACAGTGCCAGGGATTGGGGGAAGCAAATGTTGACACCTCTGAAGAGCTGACACAAATTTTACCACATATTTGATGAAAGTTTCTTTGCTTTGTATCTGACCTTTCACATCTGTTTTTCTGTGGAATTGTGTTTACAGCATCCACAGTCTGATCTCACAAACCCTTCTGTTCCCATATACTTTTCATTGCCTATTTAGCACAAAAGTTTAAAGAAAAACATGGAATATTATTTAGAAGTGCTGGAGATTTATATGTCTGAAGTATCTCACTGGAAATTTTTTCTCCCTATATTTAATGGGCTATATTTGGAAAATGAACATTGATCAGGATCAGGGTGAAAAAAATAGCTCTTTTCAATTCGGGCCCCACTTTGTTGAACTAGATCCTATAATATAAACATTATCTATAACAAATTAATATTGCATCCTATAATGTTATAGATATATATAGATAATCACAAACTAGTTTGGGTAGGAAGGGACATTAAAAACCATCTTGTTTCAAACCCCTGCCAAGGGCAGGGACACCTCCCACTAGACTGGAAAACTTTTAGGACTTGAGAAAATGAGGTTTTATCTGATGTAGCTAAATAAGGTTTGATGTTTTTAAAATGCATGGATGGGGTTCTGGTTATATTTTTCCATGGGACTAAAAGACAACAAGGAACTAAGTAATGGATGAAAAGTTGTAACACTTCAATGAGACTCTTGATAGTGTGAATGATATTCTATGAGCTACTTTAAGAAAGGTCAGGCATTTTTCATGTATGATCCAAACACTGAAAGCTGATGAGGCTACTCCTAAAAACTCTTCCCTGGCAGAAACAAACCATTTAATAAAGCAGTTTCACAGAATATATTTAAAATATCCCATGGAATACATAGCTTTGTTCCAAAGTTACCCTCGTAAAACCAGCGCCGAGATTGCTCCATGTGGGTTGTATGACACAAACCCCTGTGCCCCACAGAATGCAGTGAATGCTGCCAAATGCACATCCTGCTGCATGTTTGTCAGCAAACAAGCATTCACAAAGGTAGTTTTTTAAGGATCAGGATTCCCATACTGTTTAAATTGCATATTAGGGAAAATTTCTTCATGGAAAGGGCGGTCAGGCACTGGCACAGCTGCCCAGGGCAGTGGTGGAGTCACTACCCTTGGAACAATTTAAAAGCTGTGTGGAAGTAGCATTTGGGGACATGAGTCTATGGCTGGGGCAATGGTTGGATTTGATCTTTTCTAACCTTTATGTTTCTATAACTAGACTGATGTGTTCAGCCTTTGTAAAATATAATTGCTATTGTTTTTAATGATACATGAGAAGGAAGCTTGGGCCCTGCTGAAAATACATACTCAGACTTCATCAAATCACAAAAATCAAATGCAGGGAGGCAGATACAGGTGTCTGACATTTCCCTAAAGGTAAATTTCTCCTGGCGTTAAACATAAACATATAAACATCATCTGCCTTGCTGCTGAATCTCTGGTTTATAATAAAAACAGAATTATAATAACAAATAATCCAAGGGGATGAAAATATGCAAAGACAGTCACTGCCAGCAGGAAATTTCTTTAAAGAATTGCAGACACTGGTGTTTTTATACTGGAGTTATAAAACCAGCAATGTCCAGAAACTCGACCAATCACAGGGAAAAGAAGAAACCAAAGATCCTATAGTGCTCTCAAGGGATGAGGATGCTCAAACTACTTAAAGCTTAATTTGTTTAAAGATTAAAAATTATCAGAGCACATGAAGGAGGGCTGAGTTCATAGCCAGGTTAGTACATTCAACTCCAGTAGCTGAAAACTAATTATAGGAGTATATCAGCTTTATTGGAATTTCCCCCCTTCTCACACCAAAACCCTTGTTGCCTTGCAAAAAAATTCAGACCAGTTTGTTTCTGGTCTGGTATTGTATCAGGGGAGGTCTGTTGGTTAGAGGCAAAGCCTCTTGCCTGGTAAAACAAAGCTGGTATAAAATTAAATCAGTTTCCAATCTAATTTATGGATTACCAGGATGTGAACTCCTGTGCCAGCCCCTCAGGTGTGGTGGTGCCTGGCAAGGCAGGTCTGTGCCAGGTCTCCTTGGTGCTGACCAGATGTGCCTTCAGTTCAGTGTTTACAAGGCAATACTCGTGCGGTATTTGTGAGCCTGAAGAACTGTGCCAGGCTCAGCTTAGAAGGGGCATAATCCCAGGGCAGGGCAGTGCCCACCAGAATCCCTGTCCTTGTTCAGGTGATGTGAGGCAGCTGATGGGAGCAGCAAAGAGCCCTTTGGAGTGCCAGTCTGGGCAAGACCGCTCTGGAAACATCCAGATCCAAGGACAGTTTGGAATGCCCTCAACAACTCTCTTTAACGGCTTTTTCAGAAAAGCACCTGCCCTGCCCTGTGCCAGTCCCAGTCCATCAAGCACACGGCAGCAGAGTTTCCACGCCCTGGGCATCCAGCGGGGCGGGCAGCCTCCCGCGGGATTCTGCGGGACTCGGGCTCGGGGTGTGCCAGCCCCGCACCGGCGCCGTGCGGTGATTCTCACCCCGACTCACACCCCAACACTCGCTCCTGCCTTTGCAGACATCCCCGAGCTCACCCCCACTCCTAGCTCGGGCTGAGAATCTCGAAGTTTTATACTTCCTATTTATCTGCCACGGTCCCTCCTATGGGGCAGAGAGGACGCGGACATCAGGACACCCCCGCAGCCCTTTCGCCGCGCTCTCCGGGAGCGAACCCCAATATTATTTTACTTCTAGGAAAAGGTATTTCAAAATCCCTCTCCTCAATCCGCTTCCACAGAGCAGATGCCTCGAGGGCTGAAGCTGGGATTTCCTTCTCTCCTTTTCCCGAGGAGCTCCGCTGCGCTCCCCGGGCTCTCCGAGACGCTGCACGTCCCGGCCACCCTGCTGGGGGCAGCGGCGAGGGGAGGAGGCGGGAGGCAGGGACGGGGCTCTCAGAGGGGAGGAGGGACAACTTTAGACGTCTCCATAGTCTTTTCCTTTCAGGAAGCACATCCTGTTAATGTTTGACTGCCGTGGCAGTGGCTTTTTTTTGCAGTCGACTACGCCCGAGGCTCACCAAAACGAGCCACAAAAACAGCCATTTCCTCTCGGTGGGGAGGTGGGGGGGGGGGGGGGGCCTTTTCCTCACTGCAGAGGCTGTTCTCGTCCCGGCACTCACAGCTCGGCTCTTTGGAGAAGGACAGGGCAGAGCAATCTCCTCGAGATATTCCAGACTTGCGTATCACCTTTGGGATGACCGCATTCCCCTCTGGCTCGGCTTGGCTTTGAGAGGATGTCATCTGTCACCGTTTGCAGGATATTCTGAAGTTTGCACCCAAACCCAGGCTTTTGGAGCAGCACTGGTTGGCTTGGAGGATTCAGCGCTCGGCAGGCTACAGCAAGCATCCCATCCCACCTCTGCCTCACCTCAGCTCAGGCTCTCCTGCCCCAAGACTGGATTCTGTCTGGATTCACCCCGTCCAATACGGAATGGGCCTCTCTGTCATTCAATTCACCACGGGACTGGCATTACTTATCAAGGTGCAAGAAGGTGGATAAGTCCACGCTGGGAAGGACCTAACAAAGCTTCCTTGTGTTCTTATTTTATGGAATTCTCCTATCTACCTCACAAAATTCTCATTTCCTTGGTCAGAAATCCCTCTGGAGTTGACTTCAAGAATGAACGGTGATGTCCTCTAGCACCCCGTAATATCCCAGCACAGCTGCCTGTTCCCAGCCCAATTTCAATGTGCTGCAGCTGACTGGGACCTCGGGGTGTCTGCATCTAGAGACTGGCAGCAAGCTGACAGTCAGATATGACTGTCCAGAAACTGGTAGCCACAGCCGTGTTGGTAGCCCTGGTCTCACTCATCCTTAACAACGCGGCTGCCTTCACCCCCAACTGGGTGTACCAGAGGCTGGAGGACGGGCGCAAGCGCAGCGTGGGGCTCTGGAAGCTCTGCTGGCTGCCAGAGCGGAGCAGGGCCAGCACCAGCACCAGCGCCAGCGCCAGCGCCAGCGCCAGGCACGGGCAAGGGCAGGAGCACGAGTGTGAAGCCCTAGGCTGGGGTTCAGAGGCCGCTGGGTTCCAGGAGTCACGCAGCACTGTGAAACGTAAGTGCAGTCTCTTCTCTTCTCTGCAGACGGTGGATAGGGTACACCTGGTCCCCAGGAGTTCAATGGCCTAACTCTGAAATCATGTTATCTGTCTTAGTCTAAATATCTCTTCACATTTATTCCCAAATAAATTAATTTCAGAAAATAAGAAGCATGATGTCCACCAGTGATGAACCAAACTCCTCCTTCCCCCTCAAAACCAGTGATCTGCATGGTGTTGCCTGGTTTATATAGCCCAGGAATCGATCTACTTTGAAAAAATGATCTAAGAAGTGTAAGCCTAAAGTTCAGAGACATCTTGTGCTCACTTCTCCCTCCTGGGCTCCTGCCATAAGACACCCCTTCCCCCTCAGCACAACAGCAACTACAGTTGCTCTGAATACCCTAAAACTAAAAAAAAGAAAAAAAAAAAAAAAACCCAAACCTAAAAAAATT
>VXBR01005681.1:0-63716 GCA_013400215.1 Cisticola juncidis | reverse complement strand
AAAAAAAAAAAAAAAAGGTAAAAAGGTATTGCATTTAATGACATATTGAGCACGTTGAGTTATTTCTCGTTTCTGTTTGCTTTTTGTTGGAAATGCCAGGAGCCAAAAAGACAGAAGTGGTTGTGGTAAAAACATGTAAAATTGAGGAAGGTCTTAAAATGTGTAACTACTCTTCCTGGTGAAAAAATACAATTAATATACAACTTGGTGACTACAAAAATACACCCATGGTGTATTGTTTGTTTTGCACTTTCACAGATTGTGGGATCTGAAGCATGCAAATAGCTTACACGTGATAACGTGAGAATTACAGAACTGATTAATAAATAATAAACCTTATGTATCACATTCATAGCATTAATGGTGCAACCCTGCTCTCCAAGATCAGAATTGTGCCATAACAGCATCACAGAAAGGCTTGGAAGGGACCTTAAAAATGTCAAAAATACCTGCAGACATTTTGGCTGGGACCACAACTATCCTGGTACCAACAAGAGATTTCTCCCCTAAATCCCCTCCACTCCCAGCAGCCAGGCTGTGAGCAGCCATTCTAAGGAGAAGCAGTGCTTCTGCTGTACCCTTCAAGGCATGAAATTTAACAGAACAAATGGCTATAAAGTCCATGCCTCAGCAGACCACAGGATTCTCCCAAGATTTCAAGGATGCTCATAAACAGCTCTGGCACCTCTGATGTTGGCAGCATCTGCAACGTACATGATTTCAAACCAGATTTTTTCATGGTTTGAAATGTGGAGAAAGAGAAATTGGCCCTTGGAGTTTCTCAGATCCTTCTGGAGAGAAATCAAATATTAGAGGAATTTCTTTTAAAAATGCTTTAACATGGACCCATTCTGGAACATATTTTCCAACAAAATTATGCAGAAACACTTTTTGCACATTTGCTAATACTGAGCCTGCATAAATCACAAAAAGAAAATTTCTCAAATGTTTAAAGTCCTTTCCCTTTCAATACTTTTTTAACTGAAAGAACTTTTATAACAATAAATAGTTATAAAAAGGATTAGACTGTGGGAGAAGTTCCTTGATGCGTTTTTGCAGTTTCATGTCTGGAATCACTTCCCCAGTTAATACTGTTAAGCCACATTCTAACTTGAAGAACATGTGTACCATTCACAAATAGTAAAAGTATATGTTATTTACTGAACACTGGAACAAGCTTCTACACAGAGCATTTGGCTCCTGCAGCATTTTTAACACACAACTTTGTACTTCTTGCTGTGTGCAGGCCAGGAGGTGTGTGGTACCTAAAGATGAGAGGTATTACTTTCATGACAGAACCGTCTGGGCAGCAGTTTCTGATGTCAAATAGAAGGATAATGTGACAGGCAATTTGAAAATTTCCAAGTAATAATAATAGCGTGATCAAGTCCTCAGAAGAATTATCGGACAACCATTGTTAAAAATTCTAATTTATAGGAGGCTTTTCAAGCCCAGGGACTTGATCTGTATAGGAGTAAAGCATCCATTCCCTATTTAATCTGGAAGCAAATAGTTGGCAAAGGCCAGTTCTGAATCTTGATAAAGCGTTTAAAGGAAAATCCTCCCTCTACAGTTGTGTCATGACAAACTCAGTAGGAAACACAACTGTGGCAACTATTTTTAAGACAATTTTGTTTCCATAGATGTACACATGGTCAGTATGAGCCTGATTTTGCATCCGTGGATTTGTCATCCTAAAGAATTTCTCTTATAAGAAATCACACATTATTTTAGCAATGCCTATGGCAATCCTCATCTGTCAGTTGTAGATAAATCACAGATGTGTGTGGTGGGGTGTATGCATATGAATGCATACATCTAAAATTAACACTATGGAGGAAAAAAATGCCTTCTTCAATACTGAGTTATCACAAAGTATTTTGGATGTCATTTGTAGAACAATATAGAAAAGCTGTTCTGCCAGTAGTAATGCAAGAGACACCACAATCTGGCTCATGTAAAACAATGTATTTATATACATACAGACACACATATTTCAAAGGCAAGCTATTTATCTCACAGTTCAACAGAAAAACTGTAAACTCTTTGGGAATTTGCTTGTCCATATACTAAAGACTCCTGAACATGCAGTATGTAACAGCCAACTATAGGCACTATTATAAGCTGGCTTCCTCCCTGGCAGAGAGAAGTACCTTCTTAGAACCTGCTGTTCACTGACTTTCTCTGCCTGCTGTTTTCTCCCATTGAAATCACAGAATCATGGAATGGTTTGGGTTGGAAAGAATCTTCAAGCCCATCACATCCCCAACCCCTGCCATGGGCAGGGACACCCTCCACTATCCCAGGTTGCTCCAAGCTCTGTCCAACCTGGCCTTGGAGACTTCCAGGGGTGGGACAGCCACAGCTTCTCTGGGCACCCTGTGCCAGAGTCTCACCAACCTCATACGGCAGGGTTTCTTACTAAAAATATCAAAACCCCAAAAAGAAATCCAGGGACAGGAGTATATTATATTAAAAATACAGGGAAATGAAGCGTTGCAATGTGAACTATTTCTGCAAGGCACAGCATCAGCACAGGCAACTGATTCCATGGGAACGCACTTCAACTCTGTCCTTCAAACCTCACTGCTCCTGAAGTGGAGATCCCATGCCCTTTCACTTATCTTTATCTACTTTTCTCTTTCTCACTCTCTTGCTGTGCAGCCCTCCACTTCTCTTTCAATCCCCCATGATGCTGAAAAGCTTCTGTGATGGTTCAGATGACTAACAGCAAAAGAATCCCCAGGTTAGGGTGGAAGTTTTGGACATGCGGTGGAATGGGGGTTTTGGTGGATATTTTTCCATTGGATTAAGCATTGGTATCAGAGTCCAACAAGTGCTGCTGCTAACACTAAGTGATAAAGGTGTAAAGGAGGAGTGAGCTGGCTCCTTTTTTTAGAGGTAATAAACCCTCAGATCTGAAACCTTCACCTGTGTTGAGAATCAGCCCAGCTGTGACAACAATCTAAGCTTTTATAACTTGGACAAGCCATGGAATGATACAAACTTAAATGTTTCACTGAGAACTCACCCTCTTCAAACACTGTAAGGAAACCTGGCCAGGTAGTCTAACTCTCCCGTCACCTAAGTGTAGACAAAGACATTTGACAAAGATTATGGAGCTACAGTTTCAGAGCTGTTGAAAAATTTTGGAAGATTATGCTCTTGCCTGCATCTCTTAATGTTCAGAAAAAGCCCAGAGGTAGAAGCCTCACAGCCTCAATAAGAGCTGGGGTAAGACAGCATGTCATGAGTAGTGAACACTGAGCTTGGTGCCCACGTCACCTGTGAGCAACAGCAGTACCCAGCTATGTGGCCCCACACAGGGACACGTGAGCTACCTAGAGTGGCGAGAACACACAGCTACACCACCAGTGATGCCTCTCAGAGCCAACCCTTCTCAAAGACACCTAGGTCCTGGCCCAGTGCCGTGCCAGGAATACTGCACAAACACACCAGATTACTAGGAATCAACTTAGGTATTTTTAACCACACTGCAGGGTACAAATATGCCCTTAAGCTGTGCCATGCTCTGGGGCTATCTCTGGATGGGCACAGGGAGATGATTTATTCATCAGCTGAGGTCACAGTTTGCCCCTCTTTGTCTAAAGAACATTAGGAGCAATGTGGAAATGCAGGAACAGGGAGGAGTTTAAAAGATACAAAACCTCACTGGGTTCTTCAAGGCTGCAGGAGACATAAGGAAACTTGCAACAGCAGGATGCGTGTTTCAACTTCTGTGCGCAGAGCTGGATTGCTTGTGGGAACCGCAGTTCTAACAAGAGGTGTAATTTATGCCAGGGAGAGGCACAGCATCAGGAGCAGCTGCATGACTGCCACAGGGACACCAAGTAAACACCTGTCCAGCCTGGATGAATGATTCTTGCACACACATGGACACAGGGACATTTGGTACCTGAGGCATGATGCTGCTCAGGGTGGGAAAGAGGAGCTGAGGTTTCCTACAGGGGCAGACATTCACCTTAATGCCCATGTCCACTGCATTTACACAAAGTTCCAATGTCTCCAAAATTTCCAGTTTCTCTGAAATTTGGCTGGCTGGAAGCCAGGCTGAGTCAAGCAGCTGAGTGTGCTGCAGGTGTGTTACTTGTCTACATATATATATTTCCATAGATGGAGACCCATAAAGGAGGCCAAATGCATCTGGAAAACACAGGAACTACCATCAAATTAAAAAAAGCCCCAAACCTTATTATACATATGATACATACTGCCTGATAGACTGCTCAGGCTGTTCCAAAGAGATAAGGCAGCATGGGCAGCTGGCAGCTCAGGGTTTGTGATTTCCCATCCTAATTTATGAAATATAAGCAACACTTAAATAAGTGACACTACTAATTTAATGAAGGAGGTCAGTAGAAACAAATTCTGAGAGACATGGCTTTTCAACTTAGAGTGAATGCTCATTTTAATGCTAGGGTGCAATTCCATGTATCATTTTGGAAAAGTGCAAAACTCCTTGGGATTTAGGACAGGAAAATGAACCTAATACAAGTTTCAATGCAGTACATACACAAGTGTTGCACAGAAATATTGTCAGAGCAGTCAGAGTTTGGTTACTCTTGCCATCAAAACTTTGAAATCAATTAAAGCATTATGAGTGAAAATGGCTCTGGAGCTTTGGAAAATTTCAGATTAGTGCATTTATCAAAGCCCCCAAAACAGAATACCCTGCTGAGTTTTATAAAGAGGCAAATGATGATATCTAGACAACTCATACCTCACCAGAAATAGCTGTGTCTATTAACACTAATCATTGCATTGAAGGCTCTCAATTTTGGGTTTGCAAGGGCCCATCACTTAACCATAAGCACTTGCTTCTGTTGAAAATAGTTAATGGAGCCATGTCTTCAATCCAAAAGTAACGACTGAAGCTGTTATAAAAAACACCTACCAACCATACTCTCCTCTCCCCAACAAGATCTGTCTGCCTTTCAAAGTAAGTATTCAAATGTGAAGCTTCACACTTAGATGAGCTGAATGGTTAAGTTCCAAAATAACTAAAGAGCTGGAAGATTCCACCAGTTTGTTGTATCAGGACATTATTGTAATTGTGCCAAAACAGGCTGGGTTTTCCCTGCTCCCTTCCTCTTCCTTAAATTACTATTTTTTAGCAACAAAAAGCACAAATTGTATACTTCAGAAAGCCTCCCAAGAGGTGAAAAAAGCAAAGTAATTTTTGAGATATCCATGCATTCATAATTTTTAAGATATTCATCCAGCAACAGAACATACTGAGGAGACTTGTTGCCAGAAGCTCTATGGCTACTTAAAAATATTTTTTTAAAAAGAGAAGAAGAGACTTCCCTTTTCAGGACAAAGTCAGTAAGACCTGCAAATAACACAGTCATGTGGAATGGGTATGAGGCAAGAAAGGAATTCAGATCTGTTTCACTTTTAAAAAATTAGTGACTATTCGGACCATCAAAATAGATTTGCATCACATAAGCACCTTTTAAAACCTTCCCATGGTCTCAGTGACACAGTCACACAAAGGTGCATTGAGATACTGCCAGAATTTGGCTTAGTTTGTTTCACAAGTACTTTTAAAGTGTTTCCATACATTTCCTAATTCATACTCAAAGAGGTTAGCAATATAAATACCACAAGTTTAAATTGACAGAAGAAATTAAATGTCAAAGACTTTATGAATAGAGCACGGGTTTGGGAAGCATAGCATGATGCTGATAATTACAGTGGTTCTATTTATTGTCCCTATTATCTCAGAATTGTTTTAACAGTGAGTGCTGACCTGCTCTGCCCATGCTGTAAAATGAAGCAGACTTCACTTGGCCCTTTCACAGTGCTCTTGGTGTCAGAGGCGCGGCTGCAGCCGATACCCACGGCAGCAGCACATCTCACCTTTGCTGACAATACTGACATCCAAAACAAAAGAAACATACGATTCGTGGCCAAAAGTTTGACTGAAGTGATTTTTTTTTTTTTAGTTCTAAGGAAGTGTTTCTTCTAAGATTATTTATTAATACTGAATTCAGCTCTCCAGGTTGGAACTCAGGTTTATGAACAGCGGGACCATAAGCAAGAGTCTGGAAGACAGAAGCCTTATTCTTTCTGACTCTTGCCTTTCATCTATTTAGGATCAAGCATACTATTGAGTCTTTTCCTAATCTTGTTACTTGGTTTGCATTTCTGAAGTCCCTATACTGTGGATTTTTAAAATTACTCCAAAAGGTTGAAAAATATGGTGCATTTTTAATCTCAGGATGACAGCTCAGCAAAACATCAAGTTCTAGAGGAAAATGGCATGCTCAGTTAGAATCTCTGACTGTATCAGAGAAAACCTAATTACTTATCTAGGTTAGATTTTTATCAGAAGAGTATGATCTCAGCCTGCAGATATTCAGCCCAAGAAGATGAAGTCTAGCACAGTTAGAAGAAATTGAAAATGGGTTCTAGCAGAAGTAAGTGAAGCAACTTAAGTGTAAGGAGCATTACTAGTTTCATCTATAATCAATTAGAAATCTCTTTTCAGAAACAAATTATTTATTCTCCTTTCCAGAATAAAGTCATGTATGAACATGAAGCACTTACAAGGACAATCAGGTACATGTCAAAATGTGTCCTCAATAATTCACCAAGTGATTAATAAATAAACCCAAGAACCATAGGAAACAGCATCAACAGAATATTTTTTTAAAAAATTCCTTTTGTTACAAAACCAAGAAGCAACATACCTCAGGAGATTTAAAGAACAGATGTAATCATAGATGCAATCAGCTCCACAGCAAGCTAAGGTGGCACCATCCTTCAGCTGAGCATAACTCATCTGGCATTATTAAGAGTTTAGGAGCTAATTAAGAATTTAAGTACCCTTTTTGGAATGCAACAGACTCAGTGTCCCACAATGGAGAGGGTTAACAGCACACTCCCACAGCTCCTACAGCTCAGATGCCAGCAGGAGATGGTGAAGGCTCACAGACGTGCTGGGAGTCAGCACTGTCCCCATGCACTGCATAAATCCGTGGTCACTAGATTCTTCCCAGGGCTGGATACTTAATAACTTACTCACAGAAGCCGGATCAAAGTTTGCACTAAAATTTTTGTTTATCAAGAGGAGTCTTTCTTAGGGGGAGTTTTAGACTGCTATGAAAATACCTTTAGCCATTTTGCATAGTCCTTAAAAAGTTTGAATTCCCACTTAACTGTTTTTTCCCCTCTATGCAAACAGAAAAGGGAAAGAAATGCTGTGATTTTCCAGTGAGATCATTCTTCCTCGTTATCCCAAAACACTGCAAATTACTCTCCAGTATGACTAACCTACTTTTGCAAACAGTCCTGGGGCTACTCTGGAACATAATACCATCAGTTCTGGGGATATAATGGATCAAAACAACAAAATTGCTGCTTGTAAATCAGAAAATCAAAATAATAATTTAGATGGATACAGATGCTTTAAGAAGTGAGCAAAACAACAAGGAATCTGACTTGGTCTTATCCTTAGAGTTTGTGTTTGAGTCTTGATTGATCCCGGTTTTAAACAAAGCAGAATTCATTAAGCCAGTACCCCTGGCTGTACAGGAGTCCCAGCTGGATGCCCTGTCCAGGAATTAACTGCTTCTCTGAGAAAATGGGCCCCACAATGGGCATCCAGAAGGAAAAAAGCAGCGACTAGCACTAGTATGCTGATGAACAGCAGATACTCAGAGCTAAGTTTTTGGAGTAATTCAGCTCCAACCCTTCCCAGTTCTCAACAGCCAAGTTGCATCTTAAGGGTGGTGAATAAAGGTACGGATGGAGGGCTTGTCCTTCCTCTTTCACCTGTCAGGTGCACACAAAGGAATGAACACCTTCTGCAGTGTCTAAGTCTGTTCAGCTGGAAGTATTGACCTCTAGCTACAGGGAGCATCCACCTCTGGCCACAGGGAGCTCCATCACAGTTAAATTTCAAGAGATGAGTGACATTAACAGTAATGAGGTTAAAACAAAACAAAGTAGGATATTCAAAATACAAAGTACCTATGTCATGACAGGCAATATATTCTAGAAGTGAGGGGTTAACCCAAATGCCACCAGTAACTGGGCAGACACTAAACCCACTGTGACTAACTGGTTTTAAAAATTCTCATTAGCGAACAAAACGCAAAAGTTGATGAAGTCTGCAGCGGCCACAAAAAGTGACACTGGAACCGTGGCTGTTATAAATGAAGCTGAAATGGTTGAACAGATGATCCTAAATTTTTATTAATTATCAAATACATAGAAAACTCATCAGAACAGACTAAAGTTGGCTATTGAGGCATTTTTTCTGTACATATAATTTAAAATAGAGTAAAAGAGCACAAAGGCAAATACTAAATTTCACAGCTTTTACAAAAACTATATTACAGCCAGTTTTATAAGAGATTAGAAATATTTATTCCTGGATTAAGCAGTCATTCAAGCAGGAGAAGAGCTTTGTGTCCTGGCCTTCTTCAACAAGATTTCCCTCTTCAGTGGCTTTGGGCTGAGCTCTTAAGAAATACTTTGAAATTGCACACCCAATTCCCTTTCTTGATCCATACTGTCCATTGGTTGTCATCACTAAAAAGAGGCAAGAAATGCTAGTGCAGAAGCTCAGCTTAGGCTCGTGTATGTACAAAATAAAATTACAGTGTGCTGAGCTGACAACGTGCAAAGTCACAATGGCTGTGAGTAAGGAATCACAGTTACCCTGCACTTTCAGGCTGAATACAATTAACAAGCTCTACTGCAGGAAGAATGGACTTGATGTATTATTATAAGAGTTACACATTACTGATGGGCTGCCCAGGGTAGGGGTGGAGTCCCCATCCCTGGAGGAATTTAATACACGTGGATGTGGCAACTGGGGACATGGTTAGTGGGGGCCTTGGCAGTGCTGAGGGAACAGTTTCACTTGATGATCTTAGGGCTCATTTTTAAGCTAAACAATTCTGTGATTCTAAGTTTGTTTTTTTATCCAAGAGGAATCATTACAATTCTAGAACAAAATCAAAAGATGACACATCATTCATTAAACCTGTTAGAATAAACCAACATCTCTCATATGAGACATGGGAAGGTACTCAGGTTGTAATACTTGATTCCATAAAAATAATTGTCTTCACATTTAATGAAATCATACCAGCTACTTCCCTCTTATTCTACCAATCATCAGCCTGCTGCACCTCCATGGACCATATGCAACCTTCTTTCTGGTTAACAGGAGCAGCTATACAAAATAACCATTGCATTTCCACATCTCTCTGAACAGTGTAGTGTATTAGGCCCATGAACATCTCTAAGTGTGGAATTCTTACAAACAGCAGAAAAGATTGTGTTACCCATTCAACACACTTCCAGCTGCAGCAGAGAACAATCAAAGAACCATTCTGTAAAGATTAAATTGTAAAAAATTTGCCTAAAGTTCAACTGAGTCACAGTCACTATTTAATTGCTGGCTCTTCTACATCTAGCATGCATGATATAACATCATCTGCAGCAAAGCTTAAAGTCTGTAATACAGTTAAGTGTTTAAAAAAGTCACTAATAGCAGCAAAAGCAAATATTTGGTATTAATTTCTGTGTCAGGGGTCAGTATCTATTTCTGGCATCAACTTCAGACTTTTAAAGATTATTTATATAGAGAGGCTTTTTTTTTTTTTTAAGCTCATGAATACTAGATGTAGACAATGCAAGAGAATCCGTTACGACAACAATTTTTTAATTTGATGCTACAGATAGTTCTGTCACCAAATGAAAGTACTAATAATGGCTGCAAGCCTGCTCTTACTTCGGGCATTTCTTCTTTGAAAGTCATTACCATCTCTTCAGCAAGCACTGGTACTCAAAGTATTACAGAAGTCCATCTGAGTGGAAAAACAGAACACTCTGAATGTTCGAAGTTTACTGGTGTTTGCAAAGCTCAGACATCCAAACGTGATTCTGTTGTCTAATGTGCTTCATGACCTGTGCACATTCAACATGGCAAGAGATGGAAATGCTGCCAGTGCTAAAAGGGCAACTTTGGAAGTTAAACACAAAATCTTTGAACAAATTTTTTGAGTAACTGGTCAGAACTTAACTCACTAGAAGCCAAAAATGCTTAGTACATTGCCTTCTTAACATTTTTTTAATGGAAAAAGTTTAATGGACTATGGCTCTGAACTAACTCTTCAGATACAATACTATATTTTATTAAATTTTAATTAAATCATGAGTTGATACTTAGAACATGAGAAGCTGAAGATGGCCTGCGAGGGGAAAATAAAGGGTAAACACAAAAGTAGGTTGGACTTAATCATTAACACTATTAAATTTACTCTTGTTTATATCTAGTTTTGTTATCTGCACTTCTTAGCAGTCTCCCTGGAAGATCAGGAACCAAATTCTGGTGGTCAGTGCACAACCAAACTTAAAGCCTGTTAAAACACTTCTAAAAAATCTGCTCCAGAGTCTTTCTCTAGTATATGCCAACTTACACATAGTGCTAGTTCTATTTGAGAATAGCAGTTACATATAGTAAGTGATGTAAAACAATTATATTTGTATCTCTCACCTTTTGCTAGAGAAGAAGGAAGGGGATAAAAACAAGACATCCATCAGGTGAAGAGAAAAAGCAGGAAAAAAAGTCTGACTAGAAGTACCTAACTTTGCAGTTAATATACGCCATCCAGTAGCCAGCTAGGAGACACATTTTAATCAGGTTTCTAGCCAAGACTGCAGATGTCCATGTCTGTAATCATTGCTGCATTTGCTCTTTCATAGAGAATCACTGATTATCTCAGTTGGAAGGGACCTACAAGGATCATTGTGTTCAGCTCCTTGTTCCTTGCAGGACTACCTTAAACTAAAACATATCATCAAGAGCATCCTAAACAAACCCCAACTCTGGCAGCCTTGGTGCCATGACCACTGCCCTGGGGAGCTTATTCCAGTGCCCAACCACCATCTGGGGGAAGAACCTTTTCCTAATAATAAATATAACCCTCCCCTGACACAGCTCCAGCCATTCCCTCAGGTCCTGGCACCAGACAGCAGAGATCAGCACCTCCCCACTGTGAGGAAGGTCCAGAATACGATGGGTCACTCCTCAGTCTTCTCTTGTGGCTGAACTGGCCAAGTGATCTCAGCCACTCCTTGCATGTCTTACTGTCAAGGCCTTTCATCATCCTGGTCATCCTGCCCTGGGCATATGGCCATCATTCAGTGTCACTTTTGAGTTTGTCATCCTCCCTGTCATGGTGTTCCAGTATGGACTCTGGCCTATGTACTTTCCTTTTCGGTTCAAGAAGATCCCTGCTCAGCCAGACTCTCCTTCTTCCCTGCTTGCATGATTCCCCATGCTTTAGAATTGCTGGCTCCTGCACTATTAAGAGGTCACCACTTTGGCCACAAGTGTCTCTTTATAAATTGCACATCTAGAAAAGAGGACACCTTTTCTAGTTGGCCCTTCAGTCCCTGCACCAGAAATTACCTTCAACACACTTCAGAAATTTCCTGGATCTATTCCTGTCTCTTGTACGATATTCCCAGTTGATGTTTGGAAACTTAAAACACCCTTAAGGTTCAGGGGAGCTGATCTAGGGACATCTCTTAGTTTGCTGTACTATAATTCATCAGTATCACCTGTCCTGGAGGTCAATAGTAGACCCTCACAACATATTCCCACAACTTCACTGTCAGATATATATGAACTTATATGTATATATTTATACACACACACACAAACTCACATTCACTATTTTTGAAAAGGTAGCTTTTTACCTGTACCTGGAGATTATGCCCTAACACCTCATTCAGAACTGCCAAGCCTTGACATCTTCCTTACAACCATTTCCCTCATTAAACAGATGGAAAAATAAGAGTCTTCGCAGTGTATCCCAAAGATTAATAAATGGTAAAAGAAAAAAAATTTAAGAATTCTCTATACAAACTTCTGTAAACCAGTAACACCTCAGCATTAACATCCACAGGATGTTTTTTAGGACAAAACAGATGGACTAGGGGAAAAAGAAATTCAGGGTGGTTTGGAAATTACTGGTTTGTCTGAGTGACACTTACTATTGTAAGGCCTTGAAAAACTATTTATGGTTCCATTTTACTCTGTGCCACACAAATAGAAAGCAAACATCAGTCCTGCCCCAAACAATTCTATGGCTGTGGATTACAGGTAGAATCTTCAGTGAAGAGAATTCCAGCATCTCCAGTGGGCCATTCTGGGAAATTAACTGCTTGTTTCATGCACTGAAGCAATACTTATGGGATGCTGTGCAACTAAAGGAAAGACTCAAAATATATCCCGAAGAAAATCCTTTCTTAATCAGACTGCAGGGAAGGCAGCTAGAACAAGCGACCACTGGGAGAAGGAACTGCTGTCTGAGAATTGTTTTCTGTGGACTGACAAACTTTATATTCCTGCTCAGTCAAGATTTTCTTTTTCACAATTTTATATTACTGTAACTTTATGCTGCTTCTGTTTCCCTAGTGCAGTTCGACATGATGCGTGCCTGCAACCTCATCGCCACGGTGGCTCTGACTGTCGGGCAGCTCCTCTTTGTGCTGGGGCTGATGGAGCTCCCCATCATCTCCCAGGATACCCAGTGGTGGGAGGAGGCCATAGCTGCTGTGTTCCAGCTTGCCAGTAAGTCCACTTCTTCATACTGATGGAAAAGTGCTCAGTCTCTATTAAATCCAGGTGGAAAAGTGTTTCTTACTTTATAAATGTTTCAATTAATTTCAAAGCTTTCAAAGAATAGCAAAAAGGCTTATATCTCAAAGCAAGTTCATTATCTCCGACAAACTCTCCCCATGAGATTCTGCAATACACGAATAGAAGCCTTTATCTGGGATATATCATAATGAGGCTTCTGCCAACCAAAAAAAAAACCCCAAACCTTTATTATTTCCTATGAAACCAGGAAGGCAAACATAAGAGAAACAAACTGAATACATCATAATCCCACAATTTAGCAGGGCAAAATATACTCAAGAACTGTGAGAAAAGCAGAGTAGAGGGGCTGAGCAAATTTTTGAAGCCTGTTGAAACTTTTTATTTTAGCTAACTGAATTTTACTCAATGACCACGAGCTAGATTTTGGTGGTCAAACAGATAAATCTGCAATGCAGCAAAGAAAGCCAAAGTCAGTTCATACCACTGACTCCTATAAATAAAATTCCCACAGCAGTTCTCATGGCCTGTATACAGAGCTGCATGAGGAAAAGAGGAAATGGGTTTATCGCAATCCCATTTTGACAGCAGTGGCAACAAAGCGTAAACATTCTGCAATAATACCTTTCATTATTACATAAAGTAAGTAACTTCAGTATTCATTACAGTAAGAGTCCAATCCTATACAATTACCACGTAGGAAACTGCCATTAATGGAGTAACATTCAAGCTGCTTACAAGATCAGATTAAAAATACAACATTTAAATAAATAAATAAATAAAATGTAAAATATAGGTTATAATAAAGCAACAGCATTTTATTTCAAGTTTTAATTTTGATTCAACAACTCAGAATATTAACAGCATAAAATTACTGAGACCTCAGGTTTTCACCAATGCAAGATCAGAATCTGGCCTAGGTCATTTAAGCACAGTCTCACAGCAATAAAATGGCTACGATTTTTTAAGTCCTCTAAGGATGAGGAACCTGAAATCCAGATGAAAGGAGGAGACTGCAGATGTTCTGTAACCCTCAAAGCACCTGATCCATCTTCCAGGTGCAGCAAGAGCCTCAAGCACTAGACAGTGCTTCCAAAAGACAGATATACAGCCTTGCCATAAAAGCCTCCCTGCAGCCCCTTCATGTCTGTGTGACTGTGGAGACCTTCTGGATAGTTCTCCCTGACTACAGCACCATGCCTGCTGTACTCTCCCACCCTCTCCAACCTCGACCTGTTTTTCCAGAGCGGAAATGCATTCTGGCCCTGTTTGGATGTGTTGTTTCATTGACAAACAGCACAGGGGACAGCCATGGGCCTTTATTCTACCATGTCTGCTAATTTTAGACTGGGGTGTTTTGTTGTTTTTTTTTTTTTTTTTTTTTTTTTTTTTTTTTTTTTTTTTTTTTCCTGTGCTGGAGTCTGTTTTAAACACAGTCAGAGAGAGACTGAAGGGCGCCAGGATATCCCGATGCAGGAGGAGGAAATGCCTGCTATTACCTGTTATGCAAGCTGAACCTTGAAATCCCCAGTGCTGGGAGGGGACATGGGAGAAAAGCCACAGTCAGAATGATTAACAAAACACTAATGAGAATGGCTGAAGAAGCTTTTGAATCAAGGACCCTATGTCCATCTGCCTGCCTATGTTCAAAAGGTGTGAAGGGATGGATCTGGCAGCCTGTGACGATATGAAGACAGACATTGTGCTGTGTGAATCTGCAGAAATAACCCAGTGATTATCCCTGCCCCATTCCCCATCCTGCTTCGCAGTTATGCTACACTGTCCTTTACCATCATCAGATGGTTTTCTGCCCTGAAGTCATGATATTCATTTTACATCTCATTATCTTATGCAACTTTATGTTTAAACGGGTTCCTTCCTGATATCAAGGTCACCTGATATTTTCTAGAATACTTTTGAAAAAAGTGGTAAGGAATCATTATATCTGCATTAAACAAATATAAAATAAGACTTCTTGGACACCTCTGTAGTTTTCCAGAAATGTGGAACATAACTGCTGATTCCTTGGGACATCAGAGGTCTGCACTCACTAAACTCCCCAGACTGGGCTCAGGCGACAGCATTTTGAACATTATAAAAGTGTCTTTGATATCAGACAAAACCTATGTACAGTGAGAAAGTCCAGCATTTCCACTGCTCTGATGAAGGGCTGCTGCTGCACCTAGAGACTGAGAGTTCTGTACTGAAGGGGAAGACAGTGTCCACCACATGTCCTTTGAGCCACAGGTGACATTGAGTCTATGAGTCTCCACTCTGAGACAGTAACCTCTCAGTCACTCTTAAAGAAAAGGAGCAATATGGATCAAAAACATCAGAACAGTGAATATGACTCTTGTATTTAAAAGCATTTGTCCCATGCAAACAATCCAAGCCCTGCAAGGCTCTCTCCTGCTCAATTTGAAGAGTTAAAGCCATGGTACTTTAGGTCAAACAGATTATTTGTGTGAGAAGGGCAGTTAAGGTTTAAGAATGAACAAACTTAGATTTTATTAAACATTTCTGAAGTACTGGCTGGGTAATTTCTGTTTTATTATACTTTCAAATGTAAGAACAACAGCACCAACCTTCTGTTTTTGCTCTTCAAAATCGAAATGATCTGAAGAATTGTTCTACAATTCCTCATCCTTTCAGTAATTTCAGAAATTATCTTGAATCATATTCCTTCTAATTCCAACTTCTCCTTGATCTCTACCTTTCATCCTGGAATATGCCAACAACTGCTGAAGAGAACTGCAGTGGTCACTGGTAGATTGAAATCCTGTATTATGGGGGAAGGCTCAACCCACAATTTTCTTATTTTTACTCAACTGAAACTGTGTGGATTTCATTATATTTTCCCATGGCCTGAACAAAAGTCCTTTTTGGCTTAGAAAACTATGTATGCTAAGTATTATCTCCAAAGTCTATCACAAGCTCAAATCAATGATCGTAGATTCACTGGAGCTTGCAGTGGCTCCAGACTCCACCACTTCCTCACTCCTGCCACCTGCACAAGCATTTGACAGCCATTCAAAAAGGATGGACCTCTGGCAGAAAATCAAGCCCCAGGAAGCAAAGAGGAAGCAAAGAAGAGAGGAAACAGCAATGTTGTTTGGGGCGGCAATGGGATTCACACAGCTCCAAAGCTTCCCAGCCTCACACCTCCCCATTAACAGGAAAGAGAGCTGTTTGCTTTGGAAAAGGCTCCTAGTGAAAATGGAACCAGCGCTGTTCATGGAATTTTGTGTCAATCCTCAGAAATTTCCCTCTAGAGGGTTTTGGGGTTTCTGGTTTTTTTTTCAAAGGACACTAATTCTATGTGCTGAATAGAGGATGAATGACAGCTGACAGAAGAGCTGTTGGAAAGGGAAATCCATAGTAACAACACAGGGAAGAAAGAGCACTTCAGAGGATATTGAACTACTACAAACATTAACCTGCCAGACAGGATCAGGCCTTGAGGGGCTCCAGCCAAGTCTTGATCTTGTCCAGTGATGGTTATCACAGACTTTAGAGAGAAATATTAGAAACTTAATTTGCAAAATCTGGGACAGAAAATCCTTTACATTAGATCTCATCCTGGTTTCTGAATGTGCAAGACTGCAATACATCTCAATCATGATTAATATTTTGCCAGTCTGCTTTCAGCATTAAATAACTTTAATGCATAACATCCTGAAGATTAAAGTTTCATGTTCCTCCTGAGCCTGTCATTTACAGCCAAATAAATGAGTCTCATCTTTCTTAAATATCAAGCATTGCATTCCAGCTTTGCCCAACATGTTTTTCTGATGAAAGTCTTTCGCTCCAGACTCATAATGCATCATAGGAAAGCTGAGCTCATCCATATTCTAATTTCTGTGCTTTTAAAACTAGATCAGACAATTTTTGAATCATCTTCTCCAACTACTTTAGACCAGTTGATATCCAGAAAATCTCAGTGTATAAAAGAACAGCACAGCAGCCATCAGAAAACATAGCTGAAGATATTCCTGAGAGCAATGTGATCCTGAGTTCCATACTACTTCCTTCCATCTTTTTGCTTCATAACACCCTCAAGCCAGATCTGTTCTAAGATAAAGTCTATGAAACTGTAAACCTAAAACTTCCTGAAAAGGAAGCAAGTAAATGAGATGCTCTAAGTAACCTAAAAATCATAGCAAAAATAGAGAATCTGACTGCTTGATTTGTGCTAAATGTTTTCATTATTTGTCTGTTTTATTTCACCCTCAGTGCCAAACTTCCCTGTTCTTTATGCGGACCACAAATGTCACAATAAAGTGATTTTGTTTTCACACATTTCCAAAAGGAATCATATTTAGATTATATAGATCCTAATATCTTCATATCTATCTCTTTTATGTTGTTGGAAATGGTTCCTGGGAGCAGCAAACTAGGAAGGACAGTAGCTCACAAGAAGTGTGGTGAACTCCTCATCTGGCATAGCTGCAGCAGGAAGAAGATCTGCCTGTATTCTTTAAAGCTAAACTCTGATAAGACAGCAGGCAGGTTGTTGTAGCATCTCAATGTCAAGGGCATACATTCTTATCAGTATAAGAAATATGGTTAAAAATCTGTTAATAATATAAAGATAATAAGATAAATAGAGTTTGGATATGCAAGCATAAGGAGCACATAATGCAGAGAAAAGTGTGTGAGATGGAAAGTATCTCAACTCTCAACTTTACTGCTAATGAACATGCACATTATATATGCATAGAGGTGTCTCCTGAAACTGTTTCAAACCCAGTTGCCTTGCTGGATCCAATTATGCAGCTCCTACTCACTGGTGTATCCAGAGATGAACTGAGCACTTGAACAATAAAAGCAGAAGATGACACTGAAACATCCAGGAATATCACCTGTAAATGACTGCTTCTCTCTGCATGGGGTATTTTTGCTCAGGCAAAACCAGCCAGGTCTGGGATCCTCAGGAGACAGACAAGGACCTGTTAGAGTGGATCCAGAGGAGGCCATACAGATGCTCCAAGAGTTGGAGGACCTCTGCTATGGAGACAAGATGGGAGAGCTGGGGGTGTTCAACCTTGAGAAGAGAAGGTTCTGAGGAAAACTTAGTGTGGCTTTTCAGTACATAAAGGGTGCTTAACAGAAGTCAGAGAGTGAGTTTTTATATGGACAGACAGTGATAGGACAATGGGAATGGATTTAAGCTGGAAAAGTGAAGATTTGGATAAAATGCTAGGAAGAAAGTCTTTCCTGTGTGAGGGATGAGGGGCTCTGGCACAGATTGCCTAGAGGAGCTGTGGCTGTCCTTGGATCTCTGGAAATCTCTAAGGCCAGATTGAGTGGGGCTTGGAGCTACCTAGGATAGTGGAAGGTGTCCCTGCCCATGGCAAGAGGGCTGGAAAGAGCTGGTTTTAAAGATTCCTTTCCACCCAAAACATTCCATAGTTCTGATTCCAGACAGGAGCCCATTGCTCTGCCTGATGTGACGCCTACTACGATTAAAGGAGAGCTTTAATTGGCTCCAGCTGCCTCAGAATCTAAGAGACCAAGCAATTCTAATAGTTGACATCAAGTGTGAGTATCTGCACATTTCTCCTTATTTAGACAGGTGCCCAAGAGCAATTCTGCCAAGTTCATTGGGAATGCTTTTCAACATTCCATTCAAAGACTGGCATAATTTCTAAGGAAACCTCCAAAAGGTAACCAACAGAAGCAATTTACTGTCAATAGACCTAAACTGGTTAAAGATTTCCAACATAAGGTAAGATTCACTGCCTTACACTAACTAAATCTCCCATCAGGTTAAAAGCAATGACAAACAAACTCAAATAACCCAAGTGGAAAGCCCTTGTAATTCAGAAAAGTGAGCAACAAAATGGCCCCTGAGAAGCTGTGCTACCCACATGTTTAACTCTAAGATGTTACATGCTACCAAAATCCTTGGAAGGAAATTTTAAATTAGAACTACACAAAACAAAAAACAAAAAAAAAACCACCCAACCCCAAACAAATTATTGTACTTAACTATGTACAACTGAAACCTCAAAGGTCACTTGACTCTAATGGTCACACTCTAAATCCCTGTGGCATTAGAAACCAAAGCATCATCCACTCTGGTGCTACAATGAAGAGCATGTGACTGTTAGAGAGGCCTCATATTTGCCTTCTACTGTAACAACTTCTTTTGTGCCACGCTGATACAAGAAAAGGTATTTATTAATAAATAATTTGTGTATACCATGGAATCACTTTGTGAATCTATCTCATGCTGATAAATACAGCTGAGCTCCTAAAAACAGCCCATTCAGGCATGTGACTCATCACAGCTAAATCATTCCCTGTGAAACTTGCTGGGTTACACAGAAGAGGAGTGATATATTTCCCTTCCCAGTTTGCAGTTTTGCACAACTATGGGTGGTGTATTCTCAACAGTCTGGCAGCTCTATTTTCCTTCTTCTCCCCATTTCTTGACAGCAAAAGTCATCCTCCAGGACAAGCTGTAAAGAGGAGTATTATAAGTCCCAATATAGACTTTCTGATAAACTAGAAAAAACCAATGTGGATTTCTTCAAATGCACTATCAGTACACTAATAAAAAAGAAGAATGAGAATCCAGGGGTGTCTGAAAAAGAATACCAAACTATCACAGAAATAAAAAAGTGACTTTTAGAGTTCTTTTAAAACGCTAAAATTCTGTAGTTGGCTTGCAGCCAGCCTTAGTCAAACAGGAAATCCAGCATACAGGTCTGAAATGTAAGTTCAAAAAGTAACATTCTCCCAACCCACCCCCACTACCACAGTCAATACTGTTCCAACCAAAAGTCTTCTAAGTGACTCCGTTATCTGTTTCCTTCCCCAGCGGAAAAGCCACCCCCCTCCCGGCTTGTTTTGCTGCAGATGGGAAACAACTAGAGATAAACAGCAGTTCTATGGGAAAAAAAAAGCACTTCAAGTAATCTCATCAGGATTTTTAGTGAAGTTGTGGCCTCTGTGCAGTCTTGAGACAACATACAATAAAATTATCTGAAATAGATTTATGTACTTAATTAAATTAATTCAGGGAAAATGAGCCATGCATCTCAAAGTCTTGTCATCACTTGAGAACAGAAAAGAAATTAGATCAGATGAAAATGTTTAATATTTTCATAAATAAGTTTAAAGAAATATGTTCCTTCTACAGCCCTTGCCAACATGTATTGTATGCCATGAGCTCAAGAACCCTGACAGCAGAGAGCAATTTTCTGGTTGTTTTTAGTAGAGTTGTTTATGGGAAATAGTCTGGGAAGCCAACTCTCTTCCTCTAGGTATTTTATTGGAATACTGAAATTGAATTCAGACATCTTTACAAATATCTATCTAAAAAGGGAAAAGTCACCACAGTCAACTCTGGAGACTATTCTTACAACAAGGTTAATTTTTATAGGGATACTTCTAACTATTAAATGGCACAAATACGTGAACTGCATGTTTTTGCCCAGTCATTTAGAGAACAGACTAAATGTTCCACCCCAGCTCTTGGCTGGAGTACAAGAAGACTCCTCTCAGGGCAAGGAAAACATATGTAGCACATTGGAACACTTTGCTTCAAGAAGTCCAAGTTTGATTAAGCTGTTACAGACAAAATCTATCCAAGCAAATTTTGGGGTTTTCACACATCATCATCTTCACAAAAGTAGCACCTATCAAAAGTTTAGAACTCACCATCCTATGCAAACTCAGTCTTTTTAAATCATTATGATTTCTTCACCTTTTGCTCTGGAGCTCCTACATTTATAATTCACATATCAAGCCATGCAAATATGAAATAAGAATGCTGAGAAATAACTTTTTCAGTGACATTTCTATTCTGGAGTTCTTTGACTCTTGCGGAACTCTAAAACTAACATGTTTCCACTTCTGCTGCCTCTGTCACATGTTTGTTCTTAATGTCAGTCCTGTCTAAAATGCAGCAAAGGATTCTAAACAGAGTGCACATTTTCACTCAAGAGCTCTGGCAACTGGCTCCTACAATCTCTCCATTCGGGGAGCTCTCAAACCTGGTCCCTCTACCCCACTCAGCCATTGGCACAGAACTGGGAAAGGAGATAAAGCCTCTTGTATGACTGGGTGCTCATCTGAGCAGGTTCAGGTAAAGGGTTTGTGAATGAAAATAGTCCTTCTAACAAAAAATAGCTTTATTTGGGGACCTGCAAGGAAGCCTTAGTGCTTTTCGTTGGCAGATAATTACTCCACCAGATAGAACACGGAGATGTTATGCCATTTAGGACAGTAATTAACCATAAGTAATAAAAATGCAAGAAAGACAAAGCTAAGTAATTTCATTAAAAGCTGGGTATGTGGAAAAAAATTCAAATATTGGAAATATTCTGACAGTGGGAATTAAGCTGCAAGACAAAACATAGCATCAGGGTTACTCTGTGTTACTGGTATTCCTGAACCAATGTCTCTCTGCTAAGAGAGCCTCAAAAACTTCTGCAAGATAGAGGGAAGTAGACTGTTGGTAGTATTCATAACCGTGCCTTAGAGATATCTGTGAGTGGTCACTGGTCCAAACAGCTCCTGCTCAAAATTCCTCCTGCTTAAGATTTTATGATTTTCTTCACAGTTAAAAAAAAAAAATTAACACTTTATGGATTCCCTCTGTAAGTGTGTATGAATTGAAAATAAGTTCTGAAAGGAAAACTGAAAAAGAAAACTGATTACCCAAAGCCTTCTCATGTGCCAGACTGAGTAAGATGGGTCTCTCGATGTATATCAATATACTCTTTCCTGCCAATTTTAAACCACAATGAGATGAAGCAGGTCAACTCAGCTGCAGAAGGTGCAAGTATCTCCTTTCCTCTTGATTTCTTACCTTTGTAAGAAAATGGCTATCATCCTCTGAACAGTGGACTGCAAAGCAGGATCAGTTTTATAAGACCCCTATAAGAGCTACATGAAGATACAGACATCCAATTGGGAGCAGAACATACTAATTGCATGTTCTGCTCCCAATGCTCTGAAATACAAAATAAACACAGAAGTTGTAACATCCTGGTTCCACAGATGGGCAACCAAGCCATCCTAGAGGAAAGATTAAAAAACCTGATGCCTCTCACAAAAGAGAACCTAATCTCCCCCTCTCTTCTCTACCATGTGCCTCAGCAAAAACTGAACATGGAGACTGACATTGGACATGAGAGTAAAATATTTTATTTGCACCAGCAATCCATTAATGTATGGATCAGTGATTTCTGCAACTCAGTGTGCTCCATATGGCCACATTCTCTCCAAATGAAACTTGTTTATCTTTAACTAAGCTGAACCATAAAAAAACTACCAGATTTACTGACAAACCAAGGAGCTACTGTGTTCTTACAAATGTATCAACAACCTAAAACTTAAATATTAGGCCTTTTTTTAATATCAGAGTGGGGAAAGAGCAGTAAACTACTCCTTCCATAAGAACCTATTTTCTCCTTATTTGTCCTCAAATAGAGAAAGGCCTCACTCCAACCCCTATCTGGACATGCCAGCTGTGGGACAGTGCCATCTCAGGAGGAGAAGGTGCAGCAAGCAATTGTTACAAAGCATCTTCTAGGTAGACACAGGAGAGCCAAGGATGCCAGACATCTGAAGGAATATTCATTCACCGTTTGTTGTTATGAGGAGGTGGATTCAGCCTTCATTTTACTGACTCTCAGAATACTACACGTCACACCTTTAAGTAATGATTAATTTTTTTCCTCCTACTTATATGTCATTTCCCTCTGTGTTTTTTATTTGTATGTAACTTGTGTCTTTTCCATCTTCACTGCATCACTAGTACTATAATTGATACAATGCAGACTCAGGCTATGCTCTTCCATGGAAAATCAAGGACCAGGGGTCACACCATTATCATGGATGCATGAGGACAGTGTTTGCAGGCACAGGCATTGTAGCTAACTGAGAAAACAGCATGCAGCAACTGGGACTTGCTCTTGACTTCTCCTTGCCCATGAACTTAGGAAGGTGGTATCCAGATAGGTTCTGGCAGTACATAGATATATATTTGTTTATTCCAGTCTTCCTTTATGAAGGGATCATTTCAGCAATGACACTCCTTTGTTATGGTGGTGGTTAAGGAAGTGTGTAGCATAATAAAGAGAAAATATTTTTTTGGTTAATGAGGCACATTTGCCTCTTTGTGATTGTTTCAATCTAATTACATCCAGGAATTTCTTCTAAAAAGCTGAAAAGTAGTTTCATTTGATAGTAGGTACAGGAAGAGAGACTAAGCTGAAGCCCCTCTGCTCTGGAGCCAGGCTGGGAGACCTGGGGATGTTCACCTGAAGAAGAGAAGGCTCCAGAGATACCTCAGAGCCCCTTCCAGGGCCTAAAGGGGCTCCAGGAGAGCTGGGGAAAGGCTTTGGATAGAGCCCTGGAGGGCAGGACAAGGAAGAATGTCTTCCCACTGCCAGAGTGCAGGGTTAGATCAGATATTGGGAAGGAATTGTTCTCTGGGAGGGTGGAGAGGCCCTGGCACAGAGTGCCCAGAGAAGCTGTGGCTGTCCCATCTCAGGCAGTGTCCAAGGCCATGCTGGATGTGGCTTGGAGCAACCTGGGACAGTGGGAGGTGTTCCTGCCCAGGGCAGGATGTGGAATGCAATGAGCTTTAACGTTCCTTCCAACCCAAACAATCCTGGAATAGTATGGTTCTCCGATAATACAATAAACAGAGGGCAGAAAAGTAATCATGTGGTTATCAATGCATTCTTCAGGGAATGGACAAGTGTCAGTAACATAAAAAAGGAGGGTAAAAGGATACAGATTGCCCCTTGATCTAACATGGGTCTCCTGCATGACTAGAACAGTCACACCACCTCACTTCTGAAATAACATTACTATTATTCATCAGTAATGTAACCACCAAAGAGAATGAGAAATTTTCTTTTTTTTCCATTTCTTTTGCAAATCATATGGTGATACCTGAATGGAAATGGTAGATGCATGCACTGTTTTTACTCTAATATTCTCTACGTTTTAGGGAACTCAGTACTGTGCTCAAGGTTACAAGGACAATAGAAACTTTGCCTTCAGTAGCTTCTAGAGGCATAACATTACTTCTGTCTCATAACACTTTTTTCCAGCAAGAACAAGTAGGACAAAAAAAATGAAGTTCTATTTATTTCACCTTCCCTTTTTTTAAGTTTCTGTACATTGCTTTTTATTATTCCTGTAAGATATTTAGCTATTCATTATCTTTGCAGTTTACCCAGTGGCCTCCCTTAATAAACATTTTACAATTTCAGCATGAGTGTACATACTGTGAATAAAAGATTTTTTTTAGTTTTTATTATCATCATTAATACAGTTGTTTTCTCTTCTGGCAACGAGAATAAGAAAAAGGACATCTGTCTAAATGATTCAAATGCATGGGAGAAAAAACCCAACATGAAAGACAGCTCAGTGGGTATAAGAAATTTAAATCAGGGTGAATCGATTTAAACTTAATACTGAGCTTCTATGTAAGGCACTCCCTTTAAATGTATCACGAGGCCCAAATACGCCTTCAAAAACATATCCAGCACATCATAATAGGGATGGGAAGGCTCTACAGACATATGAACAGTGAGTCTGTAAACAATGAGATGCCTATGGCATTTTGCCACAACAGAATTTCAAGAGAAGAACTCAATAAAAATAACTCTGCCCTTCTGTTTGCAGGTTTTGTTCTGGTTATCGGACTGGTGACGTTCTACCGTATTGGACCATACACCAACCTCTCGTGGTCCTGCTACCTGAACATCGGAGCCTGTCTCTTGGCCACACTGGCAGCTGCCATTCTCATCTGGAACATCCTGCACAGGCGGGAGGACTGCATGGCACCGCGGGTCATCGTCATCAGCCGCACGCTGAGCGCTCGCTTTCGCCGCGGCTTGGAGAACGACTACGTCGAGTCACCGTGCTGAAAGAGCACGCTCGAAAGGGGAAAGATCTCCAAGGAGACCTGCACTGGAGTTATTTGCTAAAAATACATGCTATAATTTAAGAGTTGACAGACATCACAGTGTTCACTTGCGTGGGCAGAGGCCCTCAATTATTATTCAGATGGGCTCCATCTATATACATATGTATAAAACACAATTTTATATATATATATATATATATAAATAATATTATGTCGCCCTCTCCTTCTGCTGTACAGCACAGAATTCTTGGGTTGGCTACATGGCAGCAGGGTCAGCTGGAGAAGATAGCAAGCATGTGCAATGAGAATAAAAGGAAGAGGGAACCAAACATTTTCTCTGTCTGCATCAAGTTTTCCTGCTCCCTAAAAATAAAACAAAAAGCTATGGGAGACCAGTGACAACAGCTTGGGAGTTCACAGGCAATCTGAGAAAGCAGAAAATTCACTATAGATTAAGTGATGGATTTAAAAGTCTAAATTTCCTGACTTTCTAGTGCTTCTATTTACCTCTGTACAAGGAATGGATTCTCATTAGCTGCAACACCTGCTCCCAACACCAGGACAGACCAGAGTAAAAACCTAAAGCAACTCTAACTATTCTTATGTAAAGAAAGGGATTGCAGAAGAATTAAGGTGCACTTTTTTCAAACTTTTTTTTTTTTGTATCCTGAGACACAGGTTTGCTCACGTCTTTTGGGTAAACAGACACTAAACGTGAGAAGGGTACGCAGCTAGAACAGGCCACACATGCTGGTGAAAAAATGTTTCAATGTTAGATTGAGGGCAAATGTCCACCTGAGGCTACCTGAACTCCCTAATAATCAGATACATGATTAAATTACATTGTTGGGAACTACTGTAAGAAAGAAATTATCCAGCCCAAATTGGTTTATTTTCTCTCCAGCTAGTTATAACATTTGCTGTGACTTTAGAATGCTATGGCAGGACACCAACTCTGCCCAGAGCCACATAACACAGGGAATGTTGGAGAATAGAGCTGCCACTCAAGCACCCAGACTGGAGAATAAGACAAATATACAGGACTTCAGGATTTTAAGATTTAAAAACAACCTGCCTGATAACTTAGTATGATAATGAAGTGAAAAATTAATGCCTTTAGAATTAAGTATAAGAAGTTTACAAATCTTAACCCTGAGAAGCACATGGCCTTACAAAAGTCATACACATATAAGTTTCAGAAAGAAAAACAACACATCAAAAACTATTATGCAGGAATATGTGGGATACAGGAACCTGAGGCAATGACAGGTGTGTAAGTGCACTCAGAATGCTGCTCTGAGCACAGTTAGCAATAGGTTTGAGGGACCATGAGCTGTGAATGTTACAAATTCCTTAGGACTGTTGCATTGCTCCCAGCTGTGTACACTGCTTTGCTTCTTTATCACTATTTCCACACTTTGTTAAAATGTAATCTTCAAGCTGGCTCTTGAGTTCTGTTCTGCACTCAGTTTGGATGTGATAAGAAACTCAACCCCGACTGCTGCTTTGCATCACGTTCCAAATGAGCAACACTCCACCGAGACTGATGCTCTAGAACAACTGCACTGCTCTAGACTGTCAGGGGAAATACCACAAGCTAACAAAGAGTTTCTTCTAGCAGTAGGTTTGTAAAAACCAACTAAGATTAGTGTTCATCTGCTTGCATTAATTTTCTGGGAAAAAAATCCAGAAACAATATGTTATGATAAAATGCAGCGGTTTTTAAAATAAAATATTAGAGTATTTAAGAGACATTATATTATTTCCTCTAATATTGTGATATCCATATTATTATAATGTACATGTGAATTTAAAAATCAGCTATGTGGTCAGTAAATCTGTAACAATTGGAATTGCTGCGATTATTTTAGATGTACAAATAAAATTGTGAATGTTCATTTTCTTCTAGTGATGACATTTTTGCCATTCAGACACAGGATAAGGTTGCCGGCTATGAGTAATTCTTTCTCTTAGTATAAACGAATCCACAGTGCATTACAGACAAAGAATGAGCAGAGAATGCATTAAAATGTCCGTGAGAAAGTTGTTTCATCTGAGGAGAAAAGGAATGAATGGGAGGAGGATGAAAGAGAGGAGAAAGGATGAAAGGGAGAATTAAATCAGAGAGGAAAAAGTAAGGAGAATCCGGGAGGATCTACACTTCATACAAAGTTTTAACAAAAATAAACTGCACCCATGAAGAAATACATACAAATAGTTCTGATACCTTTTTATCAACTTGATGGATTTGAAGGCCTCATCCATGTCTCCAGCAGTCAGATAGTAGCTGAAGTTCAGCATGGCATCCTGGGTGGTCTTATCACAGTCTCCCAACCCAATGAAATCTCTCATAGGTCTTCTTGCAACCATCTGAGAGACTGTGCCTGAGCCAGATTCTAAGGTTCCCTTCTCAGCTTCTCCCAGCTAAAAGGAAAAGGTTGTCATATAAGTATCAAGCAGGTTGAAACTTACTCCTTTGTACATGTAATTAATTACATTATTCCCACCAAAGTCCAAGTTTTTTATATCTGCAGGACCATGATCAATAGTGACAATAGTTGTGAAGTTTCAGAACATCCTAGAAAATGCCACAAAAAATGGAATAGAAGAGATTAGCATATTGCAGTGAACAATCACAGCATGTCAGTGATCACTGGAGTATGATAATATACCACAGAAATGTAACCTCTTTTTATTACAATCATCATTATTTTATTTATATGTATATTAATAGCACTGTTTACGATACTGATTACGATAGCAACTGTTATGTTCCCTAATTTCTAAAGATTTCAGATAAGCATCTCTCCAAGTTTAGCCTCTTCCCAAATATTAGTCTGCTGTTCTGAAAGTTAACTATACAGACCAAATTCTTTTATCCTTGCCTTCATGTTAATCTTATGAACACTGAAGCTCAGGTTCAAACCCTTCCCCTTACAACTGGCAGTTCTAAAGCTTCAGGGGCACTTTTACCACTCCCTGAAAGGCAACTCAAAGCAATTCAATCATTATGCAGAAAAACAATAAAGCCTCAATCCTCAATGTCAAATGATCTGTCTGGAATGGAACAAGGAAATTTTCCTGAGCCAGGCACAGAGGAAGATCATCTGAGTCATGAAGGATGCCAATTGTATAGTTACATAACTAAATTTTATGGCATATAGAAACCAATAGAAATTGTATTATAATAAAATGGTATAGTACAAGACAGAAATGGGTACAGTAAAAGACAAATCAAAAGCACAAATCTGTTTGACTAGAACTTGAGGAATTTCTGGAACCAGGACAGTAAAGACATTATAGTGAATAAGGAGAAATCCTGGAATGAAATTTGGTCAACAAGGCATGTTGTATCAACTTGATTTGCTGTATTTAAAGCAGACTCTGCTCTTATACTAAATTAGGTTTCCCAAATGAATACAAGTGACATAAAAAGTGACTTCATCATAAAGAGACAACCACCTACCAAGAAAAGGAACACAAGAGAAAGGAGCAGAGGATGAAGGAAGAGGACCAAAGCCATGCAGATACTTACAGGTTTATAGACATATCCCCTCCGTAAACACAACTAATGGCAGCATGGCAGCAATAATTCATACAGAGTCAAAAAAAAAAAAAAAGGAAAGAAACAATATCAAAGAAAAATGGCATGAGATTAATGAGATGATGGAGAAGTGTTAAAAAGAAAGATTGGAAAATGCAGCTTATCACATTTGATGTTTCAGTTTAAGGGAAAAAGAAAAGTAAACACAGTACAACTCTAAAAGCTCAGTCTGCACAGGAAGACTGACTACAGACAGTGCTTTGAAGGGGATGGATTACAAAGTGCTGCTCTAAATCTGAACATAATAAGTAGATACATTCTCTCTGTCCAACAGTGCTCCCAAACTACATAAGGATTAGAAGTCTCATTAATATTAATTTCCTGTAGATTTTACAAAACTAAATACATCACTATAGTAAATGGGCTCTATTACACTCCCCCTACTAGACAGAACAAAGCAAATCATCATCCCAAGAAGCACCAGGAAACTCAGGTCAGAACTTCACCAGAAACCAATCTGTAGGTGAAAGGCTGTAGTTCACCCACTGTGCATGGAATTATGTAGGGTATTATTTACCTGAGATGCAAACAGTTTTGTATTGATATTCAAGTTTTACAAGTTAGAGTCTGCATTCTTGGCATCTGCAGCACAAGGCACTTGTTGATGGTGCAAGATGACTATTGTTGCTCTCTTCAGTATTCTTGGAGATTAAGCTTCATTCCAGTAAGGAACTGGGATGCTTCTACCAAAGCCAGTATGAAATGTCCTGTCTTACAGCCTACATAAATCTCACACACACACCCCTCTTGTGCTTGCAATAGGCACAGTGACTAGATAAAGCAGAGGGGTTTTTTTCACATCCCTTTTTCAATTGCATTACCTGGTAATTCCAGTTTGTCCTACACTTGTACATCACATTCTGTTTACAACACCCATAAAAAGCCATTTCATTACAAATCCCACGATTTTGCCAAATTCATCTGCGCCAGAATTATCTTTATGTCATTTCTACATGTGATGCATCCCCTGCCATTGGAGTTGCTCTACCTACCCCTGATTCAATTTGGTTAAATTTGATCCCTATACAGTGGAAAGTTTCCACTTCTGGGAGGGGAAGGACTTCTCAAGAGATTACCTCACCTTTTTTGCAAAGTAATAATGTGGCACCTCTATGCCCAGAAGAACCTGGTAAGATGAGGGCAATGGAAAGCTGTCCTGCAGCAAAAGGCCATGGTCTTCAGTGCTGAAGAATGATATAATCCAAACATCCATCTGGAAAAGGAAGAGAAGCACTGTTTTGTTTCTCTGCTGCAATATCCTTCTTTTTATTTTCCGTATTTACTTGGCAGAAGCCTCTCTTTACAGTAGTATGACCTATACATTCAGACAGCTGCTGGGAGGGCAGAGTCACACGCTTCCTCCCTGCAGCCAGCACCTCACTTTGCATTCCAGACTGGTCCTCCTGCACAGGGACTGCCAACTCTGCCTCAGCAACCAGCTTCACCCACCACAAACAGAGAAGCCTCTGGCCACTGATGGCTGCTTCAGGCGTCTGAGAGATCTGGCTTAGGGCAAAGAAACAGAGTAAGAGAACCACAGAACGGTTTGGGTTGGAAGGGGCCTTAAAAACTATCTAGTTCCAAATCCTTGCCAGGGCAGGGACACCTTCAGCTAGACTAGGTTGCTCCAAGCCCTGTCCAACCTTAAAAACTATCTAGTTCCAAATCCTTGCCAGGGCAGGGACACCTTCAGCTAGACTAGGTTGCTCCAAGCCCTGTCCAACCTGGCCTTGAACACTTCCAGAGCTGGAAACTTTTTTTAAAAAAACATTATATTATTCCCCTTGTAAGTTCATCAGCTCACTGACTGCTTTGAGTTCCCAGGAAATATAGCATCCAAAATACACCATTCAAAAACAGTTTCTCTAACAGTTCCAGTATTGACCTGACTCAAGTTAAAATAATATTTATTTCCAGAATTAGTTAATCAGATTTCTCATTTACTAAAGCATAAACAGAGAGTAAAAAGTTCTCTTGAATAAGGGGCAAAAAGTAAGTTGCATTCCTTTTATATATTTTTGTCAACTTCATTTAGAAGCCAAGCATTTTTAAGTTTTTTACTAGAGAAATATTAGCTTGAATTGTTCTTCTCTTTGCTAGAAGACCCTAGGCCAGGCCTTTTGAGACATCCCTACCCCATTTCTCCTCTTTACATTGCTCTTCTTGTGGTTCTTCTAAGATCATTTTAACCAACAAAAGACACAAAGAGCTTTCTATCTCTAATTTTATGAGATTTAGTTAAAATAAGGCACACATACGAGATTAAAATGGATGTTTCAAATCAACGGAATGTTTATGCAGGATGGGCAGTTCAGTACAGACAAAGTGGTAAGGAGCACTACAAGCACAATAGCAAGGGAAGAGGGGAAGAATTGTGTGATGAAAAATCTTTGTTTAGATAATTTCTGATCAATAAAAATGAAATATTTTTTCTAATGTAGAAAAGACCATAACAGATAATTTAGGAAGTCCCATAAAAATGCACATCTCTCCAGAAAAGCAGAAGACGAGAGGGATTGGGTGGAAGAGCATCTCTCTCTGTTCACCTTAACAGTACTGCTATTCTATCAAGCTAATTCTTACTGCTAAAAGTGGAGTCAAGATATAAAATCAGCAATTTCTTAAGTCAGAAACTTCTAGATTATCAATCCACCCAATAATGTCACCTGAAACACTCTAGTGCAGATACAAGCTTGCATTATGGTCATTCCCCAAATTCTATCACAGCTAAAGAAATTCCCTCTTTTTCTTCACTGCATGTAAGCTCAGCCCAACCAGAGAGCTGCCACAGAGGGACTGCCTGAAGCACAGACACCAAACACAGGGTTCATGACTCATTTTTGCACGTAGAAATGCATACTACCCACTCCTACATTTTTAATGAAGCACAAAGGATTTATTACTTGGACAGGGAGAACTCGGTGTAAAACAAGATAGAACAAATAAAAAAGACCATACCGTGCCCTCAGTCTGTTTTTTCTTTTGGTCTGGAAGCTGGAAGCTGGTTTCAGGAACTGCTTCACATACAAAAAGTCTTGGTTCACTCTGGTCCCAGAAATGGTGAGCAGGGATGTGACTGTGCAGCTCTGGATACTCCGCTACAAACCTACCAAGAGACAAGAAAAAATCTAGAAAGGGAGACAAAATAATTCCAGTCCATTCAGTGCAAGAGTGTAAATAAAGCTTTAGCCAAGGGATCATTCGCAGTTATTTACACTCTGTATTAGAACATCTGTATTCTGTATTTGAACATTTTCCTGACTCCTAACATTTTACACATGGCAACGACATTTCTAGTTTGGTCTGTTACACTGACAGTGAAGACAGGACATAAAGTATTTTGGTAGAAAACAAGTTGGTACTGCCTATAGAAATAGATACTTAAAATCTAGATTTTAAGATCCCCTGAGATTGCAGGTCCTACAGAAGCATTTGAACATCCTTCAAACTATCTACCTCAGTGCCTACTGCTGTAACACAAGGAGTACCTCAGCCCTGTCTTCAAACCATAGAATCATTAAGATTGGAAGAGCCCTCTTAAAATCAGCAAGTCCAACTGTGTACCCAGGACCCCCACCACATTCACAACTAAACCATGTCCCAGAGTGCCACATCCATGCATTTTTTCTTCCACCTCCCTGGATGGTGAGTCCACCAGTGCCGTGGCCAGCCTGTTCCAATGCCTGACAATTCTACCTGAAGAAGTTTTCCCTAATACCCAATCTAAATCTTTTCTGGCACAACCTGAGGTCATTTCCACTCATCCTATTGATTGTTACCTGGGAGAAGAGACCAACCACCACCTGGCTACTGTATGTCAAGAATTCTGAGGCAGTGTGGAAGAGCACATTAGACACAAGGACTTCCCCTACAGGCTTGGGAAAGCCATTCTCTGACAGCAGTTCAAATAATAACATCTTACTACCTCCTTTGGGCATTTCAATACTATTTCAGTGCCAGCCATATCAAGACTCCAGACATACAGAATCACATTATTTCAGCAATGGCTTAGTATTCATGCTTCTGAAAAAATGTTAAATTATTTAAAAGAGAAACCAAAGACATCAATAAAGTATCTTCTCACTTGCTGTCACCACTGAAGGATGGAATTTGTGGGGAGGATTGGAGCAAGGCTAGAGGGCTAATTGAAAGAGACATTCAAAGAGGTGCAGAAACACCCTAAGTCCTCTCCCTGCCATGGAATTCAAAATCAGTGAATTGCAAACTGCAAAACAGAATTTGTGTAAAAAACCTGCAAGTGTTTAGATTTTGCCTCAGGAGGAGTGAAAGAGAAGCAGAAGAGGTGTAGACTTATTATCACTTTCTGCTGAGTTTACTCACTCTAATTTGAAGATCCTTTAAAAGAAAGAACAGATAAATGGATTATGCGGAGGTCATGGTAGGGGTAAAAAGTCTTCTAAGGTCTTACAGCGTTTTAGTATCTAAGCAGAGTGGTTTATTATATACAAACATGTATCTGAAGGTGTGAGAGTTCTGAGAGCGGCCTTACAATACATCCAATTATAAACATAAACAAGCAAAGTCTAAATAAAACAGTAACTGAAGCACAGAAATCTTAACAAACCAAACTCTAACGAAACAACAAGCAAAGCATAGAATTCCTAACAAGCAAAACTCTAGTAAGATATAAGCAAGCATAAATCTGACATTGCAGCCTCCCGGTAAATCAGCCTCCTTTCTCCTGACCAGGATTTTTCCAACCAGGGGGTCACAATAACAGAAAGGGATCACAAGATCACAGATCCCAGACAGGGGTCCCAGCCACAGGCATCACAATAACAGAGAAGGGTCCTGAGTTCCAAAACCCACACAGAGTCCCCGATCACAGGGTCACGATGACAGTGAGAGATCCTGAACCGCAGAGAGTTCCCATCCGCAGGGGAAAAGGGAAGGGATGGGATCGCAGGGGCAAGGAGTGGTCCCGGGGTCCCAAACCCTCACAGGGGGAAGGGACGGGACCCCGGGGCCCAGATCCCAGGCAACAATAGATGGGACCTTTAAAATCCCATTTGGCTCCCTGGCAGGGCTCCTTCCTCAGGCTGCAGGAAGTGGAGGTTGGATCGGTAGATCAGATTATCAATCGACCGACTGACCGACCAATACCTTCACTTCCAACCCGGAGGCTTTTTATGCCAAATTATAAAATGCATATTCATATATTTTATCTACACACTAACCAATCTAGGTACAATTCTAAAGTTCGTAAAACTACAAAAAACAGCATCAAAACCTGCACACATAGCATATCTATTAACACAAAACTCCATCTTACTAGCATGAAGTTCTACCTTGTTATGTAGAAAACTTCTATCTTAGCATATCTGAAAAACTTGTCTTTCCTACACAAAGTTCATGCAAAATTACAAGCAGCACTTTACTCTATTTTTGTTATGTCTATACTCTATGACTAGGCCTGAAGCTGTGTCCTTCTACACTAACAACTAGGACTTAGGGCATGTAAAACTTAAAGCTGAGGGTTAGATTTCTACTTTATGCATCTAAAGCTTTATATATTCTAATTTTTCTAAAGGCTCTAATTTCATCTCTGTACTTCTCACTATCTGCGGAGGATCCATGGAAACACGGACTCCAACAGGATTATTCACACAGCCTATCTAACAATCAAGCAGTTATCAAACAGCATTCCTGGCTTGGGTTGGCATCTATTGGGCTACACAAGATACTGCACTTGGAAAAAACCTCCTCATTTACTCCTGGCTACACTACTGGATAACCAAACAGGACACAAGACCCCGGATTTGCACTGGCCTTGGTTTTTGTTCTTCTGGCTTTCAGTGATAAGGAGAGGCTTTTTTTTGTTGTTGTTGTTTGCTTTGTTTTTGTTTTTTTTTTTGCTTGCAATACCCATAGCAGATAGTTTCTGAAAAAGCAATCCACCTGTTCCAATGCTGGTTTTTCTTAAGAAAAATACAGTCAGAAAATTACTGTAAAATCAAAAGAGAATTTGTACTCTAATATTACACCATACAATTTCACAAGCATTTCTACTTCGCTGCATTGTGCTGCTAGGATTTCTAATGCTCTTCCTACAGCACAGTCTGTGTGAACTAAAAGGCACCAATTCTTAACAGAATTCTATTCTAACTCTCCCAGAATTTCTCGTCTATAAATTTGTCCAATATCTGCATGAGCCCTTCCTTCATTTTCGCTGCTCTGCTTCTTTTGCAAGGAGTTCCTTGGCTCAGCTGCATGTTGGCTGAAGAACTACCTCCTGCTTATTTTGAGCTTGCTTTCTGGGTGTGTTGATTTGGCATAGCCTGGTGTTTGACCACTGAGCGGGGAGCAGGAAGGGGGGCACCACAGGAACAGCTTCTGTGAGAAGCTGCTAGAAGCTTGCACTATGTCTAACAGCCAATTTCTGATGGCTCTGAAGATAGACATGCTGGCCCAATTAGAGAGGTTACTAACACCTCTGTGATGATATATTTAAGAAAAAAATCAGACCAGCGCACACATAGTATTCCCCATGCCGGCACAGCCCACAACAAGCCTTGCCTGCCGGGCTGCCCTGGCCAGCTGTGCTGCAGGCAGAAGGGCAGGGGGGCAAGTGGTGGCTTTCCCCTCCAAGTGCCCCACATGAAGAAAGGTGATAAATAGCACAGGAGCCATGGTGACCACCCTTGCAACGGTGGCAGGGCTGCCTGGCTGGCAGTGAAAGCATGATGAGCAATTCCCCCATGCACAGTCTAGACGGGATCAACTTCTCAGCACTGTGGGATCTTGCAAGAATCTGAATTAGTGGAACTTGTTGACATTGGCATTTACAAGCAGGGTTTTTTATCTACTCAGAGAAGAGTATGAAGTGAGCACATGTGAGGGAGAACAACATGGCAACACCAAGGTCAATGGAAAAGAAAGAGAGAAAGGAAGTGCTCCAAAGCACCAGAGCTAAGATTCCTCTGCAGGCCACGGTGAGAACTATGGTGAAACAAACTGTCCCTCTGTAATGCATGAAGTCCACAGGGTATCCAGAAATTCACTCACAGCCCATGACACACGTGCTCCCACCACAACATGTGGATGCTAGAGAAAGCTGTGGTCTAGTAGAAGACCCGAACAGAGAGACAGAACCTTTACTTCCAAACTACCCTTCACAGACTGCACCCCATGGACAAGCGACCCATACCACAACAGTTTTGGGAAGACTATGTTTGCCTATGGGAGGGACTCCATGGCACAGAAGAGGAAAGACTCCTTTCCCTGAGTGAACAGAAGAGATCTTGAATGATAAACTGACCAAATTTCCCATGCCCTATCTCCCTGCACTGTTGGTGGGAAGGAGGGAAGGGCTGGCAGGAAAAGAGGTGTTTTAAGAGCTTATTTTACTTCTCATTATCCTCCTCTGACTCTGTTAATAATAAATATACTGTACACCTTTGAATTTAAACTCATTTTGCCCTTAGAATGTTTTTCTCCCAGTCCTTATCTCAAGTCATGAACTCTTTGTTAATTCCAGTTTTTCCTCTTCCCTCCTCTCTGCCCAGCTGTAAAGACAAGGGTAAGAGAACAACTCTTGTGGGTGCCTAGCATTTGGCCAATGTCAAACCACAACACTAGGACCTTCATTTGACACTCCCTAGCTCACATTATTGGAATAGACAGGGATGCAGCTTGATGGACATACAATTCACCAGTGTTAATTAGTTCTTTAGAAATAAATAATTAAATTCATACAAGCTCTTTCTCAAGACAGAGGAATGTCAGAATCAAGTGTGCTTGTCTACATAGGGCAGATTTTCACCTTAAATCCACCATTAATTCTTCTTGAAGTAAAAGCTCCTTACTTGCCAATGCTTTGTCCAGCAGAAAGGTTCTTCCTACCATCTCCCTGTTCAGCCTTGAAATCAATGAGCATAACTTGGTCCATTTCAACATCATAGAAACAGATCTTGGAATCTATGTTCCCATCTGCCTACAAGAAAGGAAAATAAAAGTTGCTGGAGTATGCAGTCAAAAAGAAGAATAGGTATGTTTATTTCATCTGCTTCAGGCTCTCATCTTTCTTCACTGGTCATCACGTAAGGTCATTCTTACTAAGAAATAAGAGAAAACTCCTGGTCCTGGCTGTTTTTCTTTTCCAACAAGTCATCCTTGGATTTCTTTGAAATGCTGCAAAGCAGCTTTTGTAACTAAAATGTCCCTTTCCTGGATTGTGTCCAACACAGTACAAAGCCTTAAGAAAACTTAATACTGGGAATGTGACACTTCATTACATGACTCAATACACTGCCTGGAGGCAGTGTAGGTTTATTTCTGAGAAGAGTAGGTTTATTTCTGAGAAGTGATTCTTGCATCCTCAGTAATCTTGACCCACGCCAGTCTATGAACCAATGGACAAGTCCCAGACAATGAGGGAAGAGCTGTGCCTCACCCTGTTGACAAGGATGCTGACTTTGCTGCCATTAGCATTGCACTTCACAGACACAATGTCTCCGCAGCCAGGGAGCAGCTTGGATAAACTCCTGCTGTTGCAGTGCACTTTTGCCTCTCTGTGGAAAGGAATAAACTTCAATTATACGGTGGCAAGCGACTGGCAATATGCATCAGCCAAAACATTTCACAAATTATGGGTAAGGCTTTTAAAAGCAAACTATTTTGACTGTATGACACCACTGCCTCAGGCTCCCGCCTCATCTCCAGAGGATTGCTGCCACTGCCCTTCTTTCAGGAATAAGTTAACAGACACTCTTTCCTCAATGAATCAGCAAGAATAAACATCAGTGCTTCTACAGGATTCCCAAAACATGCCTGTACAGCAAGAACGTCTGACCATAATTCTGAATTCAGAGGCCTGCTTCTCCTACAGAAGTATGTTGAACAGTACCATGAATGTTGAATAGTCTATCACATATAAGTTCTGTGCATGAAAAACATACTGTGGAGCAGGAATAAAGAAATGTCATTAGCAGGGCACATCTATATATTTTACTATCTGAAAAGAATCTTATTGCTGGTATAGATACAAACCCAGTAATCAGTCAGCAACAAAGAGGGCCAATCTCATGAAACAAAAGTATGCAGCAAAAAGAGGTGACAGTAATTTTATACTATAGCTCTGAATTGTTATCACTTAATCTCATGAAAACACGAGTATTTGATTCTACAAAAATAACATTTGTTCTAAGCCAACTATGGTGCCCTGAAATTAAAGTGTCATAATTTGAGAAGGGGTATTTTCAGTACTAAACACAAAAATTTATCGTAGTATGCATGAGTGAAGCTATTTTTTCTCACCATCAAGCATCCAATATTTATGCTAGCTACAACCTGCCCAAATCTAATAACCTTCAAACTGTCCCAGGTGGAATGTGTGCAATCTCAACCAAAGTCATTTCCACAGGGCAACTAACTAGACTTTAGCATTCCTCTGGTGACAGCATGCAAAGAAGAACAGAATCTGTTTCACTCTTCGAGTTTTTCAGCTTTTCAAAATTACATTTGTCATCAGCAGCTGTATTTTCAAAATTAACTTTATGTCAGTATCTTTTTCATGTTTGTCAGTATGAGAGTACAGCAATGTTTGAACCAAGTCAGGTAAACTTCTTAACCTAGACAGGAGGAACAGAGTCTCCACAGTTCTAAGTTCACTTTCTCCATAGACTCATTGAAACAAGTTTGCTGACTTATGAGAAGACACAAAACCTGGTTTTATTTCAGCTTTTTTGAAATTCAAGTCTTGTTCAAAAGAAACATGGGACACTCTTAGCTTGATCTTCGATAAATTCTCCACACACTTGTAAATGCACTCAAATATCCCTCATGGTATCCTCTTTTTATAATCATCATCATTCCATGACTTGCCTAAGGATTCCATGGTTCCTCCCTCGCTTTGGAAATATGCCATCAGTTCACATAGGTGCATGTACTGTCTCAAGATTCAAAGGGACTGTTGCTTTTAATCAAATTAAAACCACCTAAAGATTCCCCACAAAATACATGCTTAACTACAAACAGATTATTTTAAAAGCCTTAATACCTGCGTGAAAGATCAAAGATTTTCAGGTGAGCCAGATCAGTTCCCACAGCCAGGAAATTCCCACAGACATCCAGGAGGCATGGATTCCCCTCTGCTTCAGAGAACACCAGCAGCTGTTTAACTGTGCCCTGGGAAGAAATGTGTGACACCAGGTTTGTGTGGCCACAGCCTCACTAGAAGGGACTTATTTTGTCACCAAGTTGAGCTAGGAATTGCTGAACTTCTGTGTTAGATGAATCACTCCAAGCAAATTGGAGAAACATACACAACACAAATGCAATCTGGGTTTCAGGTATGTACATAACCTCAAAAAAAGTCTAAATTTAAAGGCATCCCTCTGCAATATTTTCCTCTTTAGTAACACAACTTTTACCACCAAAAGATATACAGAAATATCAAGTCCCTAAAGGTCCTTAAATATTTGGCTGTAAAAACAAATGCATTATATTTATATGATGAATCACACTCCTTCTAAAATACAGTATTTACTTCCTAAATAAAATGATCATAGAACTCTGATAATTAGATTTCTCTTTTTGGTTCTCACAGGCTAGCAGATGCTGTAAAGGTTCACACAAAATGTGCAAGTAGTATTTTTCTTTATCTTGTAAGAATGTTCAGTATGATCATCTTCCTGAAATACGTGTTTCAACCTGCATGCTAATTAGATCATCTTAAAGTCTGTGAATACTTACTAGTTACACCGCAATAGTGTTCAGAGTAATAGACTTTTTAAAGAACACAAAATATCACAGATATTTCTGCTGAAATATTCAAAGTATTTTTTGAGTATTGCATTATGACAAGGTAGAGTTAATAGATTTAGAAAGATAATGCACTTTACTTTTAAGCTGCAACACAAATCTTTAAACTATATGGCCTATTTGTCTCTTCATGGTTTTCTCAGTCCTTACCTGCCAGGTGCGGACTTGGATCCGATATGGCTCCACCGTGTACAGATTTTCTCCATGAACAGCCAGAACTGGACAGTCACAAAGGAAAGAGCCTGAAACAATCACAACAAAGCCATCACTACAATAAATACATTCTGCAAAAAGAAAAAAAAAGTAGCTTATAGCAAACAATTTCCACCATCTTGCACCAAATCCCGTTTTCAATCGGTCAGTCACTATTGAATTTCAACTTCTTGGTGTTTTAGCCTTCTTCCATACAGCCACTACATTTAAAAGCTGGAGCTTCCATTGTAAACAGGTGTTGGTACACTCTGCCCATGTAAACAAGTGAGAGAGCAAGGGCAAAGAGTTGATATGGGGAGTGAAAGAAAGAAAAAAAAAGTGCAGTGCGAGGTTCTGGTAAGAGAATTCACTTTTTCCCTCAGTGAACTGCTACTGAAGAGGAACAACAGAATCTCTGTCTGAACAGCAGTTCTGCAATAACTTCAGAAGTGGTGTAGATTGTTAAGATTTGTAGACTGGTGGTAATAAAGGAATGATTCAGCATGAAAAAGTTATAAAATATATCAGTAAATATAGACAAACAGAAAACACCTAATAATTCTTAAAAGACAAATCCCAAGATTTAGGATGGAATTCTACATCACTTATTTCTCAAGGCAGAAATATTTAGGGAGAATTATTAAAATTTAAAAAGCTAATTTACTCTATTTGGCACTATGTAAAGCAATTTATGGGACAACTTTTCCGAAGATCTGGGACAAAAAGCCTCCTTCCCAGATCCTATGTGAGTGCTATGTAACCCTGATTACACTTTCTCAGTGTTCAATAGCCATTGCCATGTCTTATCTGTAAAGGGAAAAGGAGCCACAGCTACAAAAGCAGGAAAAGAATGCTCTTCTTGATCAGCATCAATGGTGTACTTTAAAAAATATAAAAAGAAGTAGTTCTAGTCTCACACGAAGCTTTATGCATCGTGTATAATGTAATTTAGCTATATCAGCTTTCTCAAGCCCCTAGGGTTTTTTCCAGTATAGTAGAAGGTGTCTCTGCCCTGACAAGGGGTTGGTATAAGATGCACTTTGAAGTCCCTTCCAATCCAAACTGTTCTGTGATTCTATGACTACAGTGCATCGACTACCATGAATGAATATATAACTTTGGAAGAAAAGCAGCATTCCCACTCTGACCAACGTTTTAAGTCCTACCTGCACTTCTGAAAGTATCTCCCGAGCACTCAAAGACAGCCACTTGCTTCCCATTCCAGAATACTACAGCATCCTAAAACAAACCAACAAAACACCAAATAAATATATACTATTATTTCCTTTTGGAAACATGAAGGATTTCATGCAATAACATAGCAAGAACTCCCCTATAACAGCCACCAGTTACTAGTTCCGCTGGACATTGGGTTTGAAGACTTTTAGATGCCCAGAGGTTCACTGGGTTCTCGTGAGCACCCTGGAGAATTCCTTAATTCCTGTCCTTTCTTAAAAAAATACAGCTCCACCACAGCACCACTGCTATGGTCACAACACCTTCATAACACACTACACTGAATATTAAAAAAAAAGGCTTATCTTAAAGACTTAGGAAGTCAGGTCTCTATAAACTTAACTAGGCAACTGATTAGGCAAATAAATGGAAAATATAAACCAAATGGATTAACCTTAGTTGCAAAGACTCCATTAGCATTCATATCAACACGAAGGCTGTGAGTGGTTCCTGTGCTGAAGATAGTCACATTGAAGAGGTTGGGAGACACCTGTACCACAGCCACTTGCTGATGAAAATGTGCCAGCATGGCCTGTTCACTGAGGATCACCACAGAGCTGATGTTGTTCACCGCCAGCAGGTTTTTTCGGGACCCCCACTGTACATAATGGGAAAAGAAAAACCACATAATTTCATCTCTGGTCTTGAACTGTCACGGCAATGTCTCAAGAGAAATAACATGGGGAAAGACAGAATAAATATTTTTATACATAGTCCTAATGTCTAAATACAAATTATAGGGAATGACTGGGAAATATTACTGATTCAAATTATTATGCTTGTTACCCAGTGCCCTGGTTTAAAAGATGTGTCCACTAAGGAAGACAGGAACCTTCCCAGAACAGAAAGATGGTCCCCTCCTCCAAATTATTATAACTTAAAAACAACTTCCCCAAAAAAAGGGAAAAGGAATAAGACTTCTTTACTAGAAAATATATATACATCTATAGAACAGAACAAACAAAAAACAACAGCAAAGAAAAAAACCATAAGTTTTCCCACCTGTCAAACAATTTCCCCTTTGGTGTAGTTATGGGCACCCTTGGGCAAGGCAGAGAGGCAAAGAGGGCAGCAAGGGCTTCCCCGCGGCTCCAGGGGGATGCTGCAATGTGAGCCCTGAGCCTCCCCAGGGGTTAATGGTGGCCTCAGGAAGACAACAAATGGGAAGGAATTCCTCTGAGAAAACTCAGCATTATCCACCCCAATTTTTTTTCCCCATACCAACATGTTACATTGAACTTACACTTTTAAACTATAGACATATATGCATTATCCTAATTATATACAAATATACATGCAGATATGGATACAGGCACAATGACATAGACTGTTCACCCTAAAATAAGGTTCCTTTGAGGTATAGGTTATGTTTCTGCAACAGCCACCAAGTGCAACCATGTTCATGAGCAAAGACAACCAACAAATGGGTTTGTCTTTGCTCAAGGCAGAATTCATCCAAACAGTCTAACATATCTCTCATATGCACCATCAGAATCTAATCACCATCTCTGGTACACAGGGGTTCAGATTGGGCAGGGCCAGCTTGCTTAGGGGAACCTCTGCATCAACTAACCCCTTTGCTAAATGCAGATCCCACTACTTGAAGGTCCTATTTCCCATTGCCTTCAATGTTGTTTTTAATAGTCCGTTGTTCTGCTCAACTTCCCCAGGAGCTGGTGCATGGTAAGGAATGTGGTATGCCTACTAAATACCATGTTCTCTTGCCCAGGTGTTTATAAGGCCGTTCTTGAAATGAATCCCATTGTCAGACTCAGTTCTCTCAGAGGTGCCATCCTACTACAGGACCTGCTTCTTAAGGCCCAGGGCAGTGTTCCAGGCAGTAGCATGAGGCACAGGGTAGGTCGCCAACCATCCAGTGGGTGGCTTCTACCATTGTGAGCATGTGGCACATGCTGTGGCAGGTTTGAGGCAGTGTGATGTAGTCAATGTGCCAGGCCTCCTCATACTTATATTTGGATCACCGCCCACCAGACCATAGGTCCTTCAACCACTTGGCCTGCTTGATTGCAGCACACGTTTTGCAATCATGGATAACCTGGCTGATGCTGTCCAGTTAGATCTACCCCTCAGTCTCCCCTGATAGGTGGCACCTCTGCCCTGACAGCCTGAGGCATCATGGGGACATCAAGCTAGGAACAACTCTCTCTTACTTCGCAAGTCAAATCTACCTGTGACACCTCAATCTTTGCAGCCTGATCCACCTGTTTTTTGGTGCTCATTAGCCTGACTCTTGGGGATATGGGCATCCACATGACTTCCATAAGTAGCTTCTCTACTAAGTGGTAATGTCTTGCCATTCTTCAGCAGTCCAGACTGGTTTTCCTCTAGACTGCCAATTGGCTTTTTCCACCTTTCTAGCCATCCCCACAGACCATTTGCCACCACCCAAGAGTCAGTGTAGAAGTAAATCTCTGGCCACTTCTCTTGTTCAGCAATGTCCAGGGCCAACTGGACAGCTCTGAGTTATGCAAACTGGCTTGAGCTACCATCTCCTTTGGCAGCTTCTGTAACTTGTCATGTGGGGGTCCATTTGGCTGCTTTCCACTTTCAGTTCATTCCTACAATGTGACAAGAATCACTAGTGAAAAGTGTGTAGCATGTTTCTTAGTTGGCAGTTGTACGGTGGAGTTTCCACAGCTCACATCACCTGTTCCTGGTCTTCATCTGTCAGAACAAAGTGCTCACCTTCAGGCCAATTCAAAATTAATTCCAAGATCCCAGTGGGATTTGTGTTCCAATACAGGTGTGCTGTGTAATCAAGGCAATCCACTTATTCCATGTAGCATCAGTGGCATGATGGGTAGAGGGAACCTTTCCTTTAAACATCCACCCCAACACTGGCAGTCAGGGTGCCAGGAGAAGTTCTGCTTCTGTGCCAGTCACCTCTGAGGCAGCTTGAACATCTTCATAGGCAGCCAAGATTTCCTTCTCTGTGGGAGTGTAGTTGGCTTCAGATCCTCTGTAACTTCGGCTCCAGGATCCCAATGGTCGGCCTCAAGTCTCCCCAGGCACCTTCTGCCAAAGGCTCCAGGACAGGCCATGGCTCCCAGCTGCAGAGTAGAGCATGTTCTTCACCTCTGGTCCTGTCCTGACTGGACCAAGGGCTACTGCATGAGCGATCTCCTGCTTGATCTGGGCAAAGGCTTGCTGCTGTTCAGGGCCCCAGTGGAAATCGTTCTTCTTGTGGGTAACCAGGTAGAGAGGGCTCACAATCTGGCTGTACTCAGGAATGTGCATTCTGCAGAAACTATGGCACCTAGGAAAGCTTGTGTTTCCTTCTTACTGCTGAGTACAGACATTGCAATGATCTTGTTGATGACCGTGGTGGGTATCTGGTGCCGTCTGTCTTGGCACTTCACTCCCTGGAACTGGATCTCTCGAGCAGGTCCTTTGACCTTACTCTTTTGGATGTCAAAACCAACTTTCAGGAGAATCTGGATGATCTTTTCTCCTTTCTCAAAGACTTCTGCTGCCTTGTTCCTCCACATGATTATGACGTCATCTGTATACTGTAGATGTTCCTGAGCCTCACCCTTTTCCAGTGCAGCCTGGATCAGTCCATGGCAGATGGTGGGGCTGGGCTTCCACCCCTGGGGCAGTCGGTTCCAGGTGTACTGCACAGCTCTCCAGGTGAAAGCAAACTGAGGCCTGTATTCTGCTGCCAGAGGAATGGAGAAAAACACATTAGCAGTTTCAATAATGGCATTACCTTGCTGGCTTGGACTGCAGCTCGTACTGGAGTTTTAACATGTCTGGCACAGCAGCACTCAGTGATGGTGTAACTTCATTCAAGCCACAATAGTCCACTTTCAGTCTCCATTCTCCAACAGACTTGCACACAGGCCAAATGGAGCCAAAGGGCAAGTGGGCCTTGCTGAACACTCCTTGGCTCTCCATCTCATGGATCATCTTGTGAATGGGGATCATGGCATCTTAATTTGCTTGGTACTGCTAGTGATGCACTGAGGTGGCAAATTGGTACTTGCTGGTTTTCTATCTTTAAAAGTCCTAACCATGGAAGGATCTTCTGAGAGTCCAGACAAGTTATTTAGCTGCTTAATTCTTTCTGTCTCCCCAACAGCAATTCCAAAAGCCTGTCAATGTCCTCTGGTGTCTTTGAAGTATCCGTTCGTAAAGCAGTCAATGCCCAGAACACATGGGGCATCTGGGCCAGTTACAATGGGGCGCTTCTGCCAGTCCTTCCCAGCCAAGCTCACTTCAGCTTCCAACACCCTCAGCTCTTGAGAACACCCTGTCACCCCAGAAATGGTGACCCCACACAACCTAGTGGCATTAGCATACACTGAGCATCAGTGTCAACTAAAGCCTTGTGTTCTTGTGAGTTTGACATGACAGGCCATCGGATCCACACGGTCTAGTTGACATCGTTGTCCCCCGGTGCCCCTAACTGGCTAGAGGCAGAACCCCTCTAATACTGGTTCTTGTGAATACATATGGGAGGTACCTTCCAGTGGGTAAGTTTATTGCCCATGGGAAACTGGCACTGCATTCACTCTCACTGACTTCCCTTTTCCTTTCTCCTTCAGTTCTTGTATTCAGGTTTCCAGGACACAGGTAGGTTTCCTATCCCACTGTCTCATGTCTTCACCATGGTTGAGTAGGAAATATCACCAGTCAGTTTGTGGGGCGTACCTGCTGTCCCTGTCTGGGGGGTATCTGGCTCTGACTTCAAGGGCTCTGGTTCGCACTGGTGCCACATCTGGTAAACATCTTTCCCTGAGTTTTTTATTTCCTCTCAATGCCCTTGGGCCCAACACTGGTTTCCAATTAATGTCCTGGTTTAAAAGACACGCGTCTGCCAAGGAAGGCAGACTTCCTGGAATAGAAAGATGGCCCCTTCCCTCAAATTATTGTAACTACAAAAATACAGGGCTTCCAGGAAAAAAAAAAAAACATGGAGAAAGGCACAGCAGCTCTTTACTAGAGAAAAAAAAGAAAACAGAACAAAAAAACCCCAATGACAGAATTCTCTTTTGATGTAATTACAGCCACCAGAGGCAGGGGGCGCTGTTGGGCGAGGCAGAGGGGCTGTGCTATTTCTGGCCAGTGCTCCGTATGGTGTCATCTGAAAAAGGCTCGAATGGGAAAGCTGGCACAATCACCTGTATCTATTAGCAGATGTAGGAAATATTCACAGCACACATTATTTCCTCTATCCTGGACCTCTTTTTACTGAAGCTTGTTAATAAAACATCTAGATTCTCCATTTTCACAGCACTTCAGTTTTAATTGTCTAAGTAGGGTGGTGTTAGAGTGAGGTGTTAGATCCTCACTCTATACCAAGAGAGAGCAAGCAAATGCCATTGTTTTTTAATTACTTTCCACTCTTATGACAAAATAGAATAACAGCAAATATAAAATTATTTTCTCTTGAAATTCACCAGATGTATTTGACTTCTTTCCTTATAAAAAATAATGGGGATTGTTCTCATATATGAAGCACAGCAACAGAATGATATAGACTCTAACAGAAACACACAAAAATTGAAACAACTTTTTAATATGGCATAAAACCCAACAACCAAAGATGTTGGAGAATCTAAAGCACAAGCTTTGCCTTTTAGCAGAATGCTGGTGGCAAAAACACTTGTTCATTAATATGAAACTTCTAACATTTATATTTATGGTTGTTACACTCACCATTTCTCTTGTGTGTATATCAAAATGCTATTAGGCATAGAATGACAGTGTTTAACCTCATTGTGACAAATGAAAATATTCCAAATAAACAAAAATGCTCCATCCTGACACTTAACAGACAATATGTTAAAATATATAGTATTCCTTTCTAGATGGACCATCTCACCAAAGAATACTTGGTTGCAAATATACCTTTTATTTTTACAACTAGCATTGAGATGAAACTTTTCATTGAGAAAGTGACAAATAGAAAAAAAAAAGGCACAAAATCATGCATTTAGTCAGGTTTTCTTGCCTTTTAAATAAATTTATGTAAAATTCACATTCCTGATAAACTTTTTTTTTTCAGAAAATAATTTCAGGAACTGAATCCAAAGGTTTTGCCAGTGAGCCATAGGATGGAGAGATTAGCTACAAACAGGGAATATTTCTGCCCATTTCAATTTTAAAAGTGACTTGATTCTCAGGGATTTTCCTCCTACTTCTGAAGGAGGGCCAGTCTGCTGGAACACATATGATAGAGATCATGCTCATCTGTTTCACAAAGATGGCCTAGTCATCTAAGGAGGTGCTAACATTCAAGGAGGTGCTTTCTTACCTTTATCTGAGTGACATTTCCTTCAAGTTCTGTAGATGCCTGGAACTTCCACTTCTCCTTGCCCTCTGAAACCCATGTGCTCTGATCAGATCCTGCTGCCTTCTTCCACATTGCCACTCTCCCCTTGCTAGTTCCAGCTGCCAAGATACCTGCCATTCACAAGCATTTCAGGCATTTCATCTTGGACTTCAAAAAAACAAACTCACATCACACAATGTAACAACAGGCAGCAAACTCTGATTCTTGGCTACTGAGAAGTGACTTTCCAGCAGCAGCATTTCTCTCCACACTGCTAACCAACATCCTAGTCCTATACTGGGTAACTTTTCTGGAAAAACAATGGGAGAAGTTCCACATGGCAAGGTGCATCTGCTAAGCTACTAGATGAATTGATTTTTTAAATGCATCAGACAATCACTCAATTCTATCCTTTTCTTAGAATACAGAACTACTGAATATTCTAAGTTGGAAGAGACCCCAAGGGTCATCCAGTCCAGCTCTTGGCCCTCCACAGGTCAGTTCCAGGAATCCCAACACATGCAAGACTGTTGTCCAAACACTTCTTTACCTCTGGCAGCCTTGGGATTGTCCCCACTTCCCTGGGGAGCCTGTTCAGTGCCTGACCACCCTCTGGGGGAAGAAACTTTTCCTGATATCCAATCTAACCCTCCCCTGGCTGGACATAGCTATGTCATTTCCCTTGGCTCCTGTCACAGCTCACAAAAACCAGAGGTCGTATCTGCCCCTCATGATAAAGCTGTCCCATGGATGCTTCCCTCAGTCTCCTCTTCTCCAGGGTGAACAAACCAAGTGATCTCAGCCATTCTTCCTATGGCTTATATTTATTTTGAAATAACTAGTTTTGTAGTCACTTTGGGCAACCAACCCCTGAAAACCATTGCAGCAGACACCAGCTGTGGGTAGGCTAGCAAACAAGTTGGAGCCCAGGAGCAGCTCTGTAGGAAGGATGTTGTAAGGACCTGGCATACATACAATACACGCCACTAAGCTATATTTTGCATTAGCTGTAGTGCAGTCTTGTAGACTGAATGCCCAAGACACGTTGGAGTGTTTTAGGTGTACACCAGGAGTACTTGTGTCAAAGGGAACCCAGCTCATGTGCCATGAGACAATTCCACAGGGTGTCCAAGTGTAGTTGAGTATTGAATGATTTCCCTGCACCTTTCAAGGCACATTTCTGATCCAAATTAAATTTTCATCATCACATACCACCACTGAGATCCTCAGTCACAAGACAAACATACTGAAATTATTACAGGGCATGGAAGGCTGAGGTTTGGCAAGGTTTAGGACCAGAAATCACAGCTGCTATGTTATTTCTCACCTTTAGCACTGCAGTAAGATACACAGTTAATACATTCTTCCCCCTCAAAGCCAAATTGCACATCTAGGGAGAGCACATAGTTCTCATCTCGATCCAAATCCCAGAACCTAAGGCACACAAAAACAGGAGTGTTAACAATGAATTTCTTTCCACGTGTCTTGCCAAACACAATCAATAGGGTGCTGTACATGACATTAATTTACTATTTTCACCTAGATAATTTTTCAAATTAAGTCTTCAGCAGCTGCCTCTAGATTGTAAATTGTGAGGGAGTGAACTGTGAATCTCCTCCCTTTTCCTTTGACTTTTTAATCTGCAGCATGTTTAGGGATATTATCCTATGAAGAAAGAAGTCGTAAGCAAGAGCAGCTTTAAAAAAAAAAAAAAAAAAAAAGGTGAGGGCTACTTGCAAATTTCTTCCTCCTCTATTTTAAGAATACTCCTGGGTTAGCCTGTAGTCCTTTGGATTCCAGACTTATTTTCTAGAACTAAATATTGCCATTAAACTATTCCTTCTTGATACTTGGTCTTTTTTTGCATTCTCACAAAATTAACAAAAGATTCTGTCTGATAGTAGCAGAGAGAGGCTCCATAAAGGAAATACTGGTATTAATGGAACACTCTCACACTACTATGGTCCAGTATGACCACAAGGTTGGAGGAACAGGTAGAGCAGGTCATAGTAAAGATAAGGAAGAAAGGATTCCAAAAAAGGTAAAACTACAGAACACAGTAACATAATGGCAAAGTAACATACTTTAAAATACTAGGGACAGATGTACTTTAAATACTTGTCTTTTATCACAATAAAAGAAAAGTCCTGAAAAGTAAGCACTTTTTTCTGGTTGCTGATCCTATGAGTATCCTAAAGATCAGACAGTAACATCAGCAAGAACAGCAAAGAGGCTGTATTTTCATGCAAAACCCCCAACTGGATTTATTTTCAGAAGAAGTCAATAATAGCACCCAAGGAAGGAATGGAGTAGGTAGCACTGCCTGACAAAATAAAATACCTAAAGAGAAAGCAAACCATACCAAGTTAGTTTCTGTCACTGAGATTTATTTTTTTTTCATTTCTCTACTTGTTTTGACAAACAAAACTAGGAAATATTGGGAATTTTTCCATTATCGGTAAAAAGTTCCCAACCAACATTTCAGAAAAATATTCAGCTCATTGCAGACTGTAACTTTTAGCTGACCCTTCTTGGGGCAGCCAGAATAGCTTTCTTCTTACCTGATAACTGTCTCACCTAGTGCTGTAACAACCAGGCTATGGTCTATTAAAATCACGTCTGCAGAATGACCAGTCCTCCCACTCAACTTCACCTGTTAACCATAAGCAAATAAATACATTTACAGAAGGTGAATTCAGACAATGATCACCATAAAATGCATCAAGACTGCATGTGTAAATCTAACAAAAAATTTTTGTAGTGGGTTAATTAAGTAGATAAGGAGCAATATTTTACTCTTGCACTAGGTCTCTTCCTAGACTTTAATACATCCCTTTAAAAAGTGAAATTTCCGATCTTACTTCTAGTCAAACATAAGTAATGATCAATAAGAAGTGGACACTCCTGTAATACATAAGTGTCCAGTCCTTCTCTGTCTTGGATAAAGAAAAAAACATCTTCGGAAAGTAAAGGTTTGGGGACTACCCACAAGCAGCATTTTCTAATAACACAGGGCAGAGTATGAGGCATTTCTTCTTTAATTTCCAGAGATTCTGTTAGTCTTTCCACTAGGGAGACATGTTGCAGCAGCCCTCTCGTTAAAGGGTAGAAATGAGCCAAGACACAGACTTCTTGTTTATCACAGCATGAAAAGGGTCCTGATTTACTCCTCTTTACAGCTCAGCCATTCAGACTCCAACTATTCACTGACTCCGGCTGCAGCAAGCTCCTGCTGTAGGTTTCCCTTGCAGCCTCTGAACTGCAGGTATTAGTTTGCAGGCTCTGACTGCAGGCTTTCACCTAGCTAGACTATGGCTGCAGGTTCCAACAACCAGTTCTAATTGCAGACCCAGACTGACCTCACAGCAGTGATTCTCTCCCCCCAGGATCCTTCTTCTTCATGATCTACACATTCATAATCCTCCCTTCACCAGTTAACTCACTCCCTTTTATCACACTTATTGTTATTGGATATAGCTGTGACTCATGAGGGGTCAGGCTGTATTGGGTAATTAACACAGCATTACTTATCAGGGGTGAGGTCACCTGTATTACCCTCTCCTAAAGAGACACAGGCCTGTAATGGGGTGAAGATAGTTTCTTCATATATCTGGTGTTTGGTAAACAAGTAGTCCACGTTTTGTTCTCCTTCCTTCCATGACATCACTCCCAATGAGTTGGCATATGACACCAACACGCTTCTGAAGGAATTTCCACCATATGTTTTGCGTACACTGGATGTTGTCTGCATCGGTAGGGAATTGCTCACTATTTGAAAATACTATTTCCAGCACAGCTAATTCTCTCAGATGCCAGATACTTGCTCCATGGTGTTCCACTTGTCCCAGTGCACTAAAAAGTCATCTTTTCAAGGAAACCTTTCCCTCACATTTGACAGGGGTTGTGTCCAGACATTGCGAGTTTCTCGTCTTTCCCCAGTCCCCTGGTCAATACTTGCATCCCAGGACACGGATCGCAGTTGCGAAGTGTCATTACCATCTAATTTCATATTGTGAGCCATGACAGCCCAGCATCAGAGCACCCAGGTCACCAGGGCCTCACCTGACCAGAGGCTGAAATCTTTTTGCATGTCTCGCAGCTCACTCAGGGATAGGGTTCGGGTGATTATCTCTGGCCCTGCTTCCTCCTCCTGTTGTGAGGGCCCTGCTTCCTCTTCAGCAGTCACTACATGAACTGATTCAGTCTTTGATTTCTTCTTCTGAATACAGGAAACTGCTCTTAGCACAGGTTGCTCTTGTGAGTCAGCTGCAGTTTGAATGGCCAAGGTGCCTCTTGCTTTGCTTTGCTTTCCTCCTCCTCCTCCCTTTGAGGGTGCTGTACAGAAACAAGCAGTGTCCAGTAAATAGTAGCCAGGGTCCAGCACATTCCATAACTTCGCACCTCTCTGGAACTGCCACAGCGATTTCTTTCAAACATTTTATCAGGGCCCCGTAGTTGTTCAGGGGCAAACGTCCGAACCAGGAGTAGAGTACTGTCGTCATAGGATTAGGGATGGCAGTAGACAACAACACGGACTCTCCATTCTCAGAAGGCAAACAGAGCCAATCTTTATTGTTTCTTCATTCTTTTATAGACATTTCCGAGAAAGAGAGATGACTGGACATTCTGAACAACACCCCTCAAACACACTTGTGAGTAAACAGCAAGTTGGGCAAACACAGTTGCAAGGATGAATAACAACATCTGTGGAAACTGTTTTTCACTTTTAAGGACTGTTACAACCCTCACAATTTCCCAGGCCAGTGTGAGAAAGTTATGTGCCTTGATTTCTCACAGACTCAGAATCTGCTGTTGCTGTGTGAGTGCTCCTGTTTCAAGGTCATTAGAATTTCATCCTACTTTCCTTGTGTTAACTCCTCCTTTGACCCAAACTCTAAAACTCTGCCCCTACAACACCCTATAAAATCCCTGTCTCAGCCCCTGTCGGGTCTCTCCATCTTCCCCCTCGGCTTCCTCCCCCTCCCCAGTCCTGGGGGAAATAAAAATGGATCCTCCTGCTTAACAAAAGAGAGACTTGTCTCGTCTGTTTTCCGTGCTGGCAGCTTGTACCTCCCTGGACACGATGGTCACTGTTGCCATATGATGCAACATTGCTGCCTGATTTCTCTGATCAGGTTTTCAGCATCCATAGTGTACTCTTTCAAAAGCTGTCCCATTTTCTCCCACATGACACACTACTAATGACTATCCATCCCAGGACATGTCTCTGCACAACTTCCCTAGAACTCTCTTCCTAAATCTTAAAATGGTGTACATTGGACAGAGGAGACATAGTAGACATATGAATGAGGGCATGCTTCGTATAACACCCAAAGAGAATTCAAAATTCTTGAAAGCTGTTGTAGCAGACCTGAAGGAGGAGGATAAAAGACTGGGAAAAATCATCCTTTCCTCTTCCCCTCACAGGCTAGGATTCATTAATGAATCCTCAGTTAGGAGCCAAGACCAGGACAGGAGAACAACACTGAATACACATCACAAATGACCCCCATTGACTTTATCATGCCATAAACTGTTATCACAGAGTACAGTAATCTTGATCCTTCTCCCCAGTTTGAAACAGATCACTGTGATGGATACATAGCACATTTACAGTAGTACATCCAGGGGTTGGTATCACACTTACATGAACAGGCCAAGCAACTGGAACAGGGAGCTCTCTCCCTTTAACACAAATGCTTGGATCAAAGTTAACTCAATCGTCTTGAGCCTTACCTTGGGCACCAATTAAATGTGATGGTTTAATACCAGCAAAAAATTAAATGCCAAATAAGCCATGGCCCTTCTCCTACCCCTTCCAGTAAGGGAGGGACACATGCAGAGACTACGGATTGAGATAATGTACCGAAAGCAAAATGTAATGGAATAAGAAACACAAAGTAACAACAGCAATATGAATTTTAGAAGTTACCCAAAACCAGAAGGTGTCTTAGCCACAAAAAAATCAGTTTTGTGTGGCTGCTGAGATCAAAAACAAGACGGTAGATGCTCCCTGTAGGTTGCATCCATGTGACTTCCCCAGGCTCCTCCACACTGTTGCAAACAAAGGCAGTATGGCAAGAGGCTTCCTGCCTCCCAGGCCAAGACAACAAAAAACAATGGCAAACAGACCCCCAAAAGCTGGGTCCTTCAAGACAGGTCACACTGCAGCCCCACTGGGCTCAGTTCCACACAACTGCCTTCACCATCGCTCCTACCACTCCACCATACTGGGGGTTGATCCTACAGGTTGCTGCTACTTCCCTGCAATTCTGCTGCATTCCTTTTGGCTGGGCTTAGCTGGGATGGACTTGGCGCCGCCCCGTCCCCTGCACGCAGCCTCCCTGCTGGCGCTGCCATTCAGAACACGTCAGTGCTGTGTTCTGCTGCTTTCCTTTCAGCACCATGTCCCATAGCTGTGTCTCAGAGAAAATGGGAGAGAGTGGGTGGCAGGGGCAGAAGCAGAGTCTGCAGGGCTGATGCCGACAACCTTCCTGTGAAAGAGAGCAAGGCAGAATGGTGCCCGCTTCTGGGGTATGTGCATTTTGTCCCCAAAACCAGTGATGATATAGGTGGTATAGAATAACTTAGCTGCACCTATATGGTGCTTAAGTGCTGCCCACCTCTGCAACCAAGACTAGAATTTCCAATTTTTCTCTAATTCACTAAGAAACTGAAAGTAAGTGTAAAAGAATTGATAGAGTAAAAAAGAAAAAAACTATAAAAATCAGGAAGACAAGATGAAAATCATCTTTCCAAGTTCAGTAACACATCACTCTATTCCACTTTTAGATGAGCTGGTTTTGGTTCTTCATCAACATACTATATGAGAAACAAATATTGATTAACTTGAAAGCAAAAGAGTGATAATCAAAAAACCAAAAAAAAAAAAAAACACCTTTATAAAGAATAAATATTGCAACTTTACCCTGTAGTATGACTCTTACCTTCATGAGCTCTTCTGCCTCTCCCTCAGGAGAAACTGCATGTAAGGACAACTGCAGATTCTCTGTTATTACAAGTAAAACGTCTCTTTCCTCTAGCAACAGGAGCTTTTGGACCAGACTGTCCGTGGACAATACCTGCCTTGTCATCCCTTTCTCATTCACACAGTGCACAGAACCTGTAGCACAAATAAACAAGGTGCAGATTTTAGTCAACAGCTTTTAGCTACAAAAGCCAAAGTTGATGCTTTCTGTTTTAATAAAACATTACTCAAGTGCTGAAAAGGTAAAAATAACAAATTTTTTTTCATTTTCTAGTTTGTCTCAGGGTAGAGACTACAATAGCTGACCAGAATAATAAAGCAAAGCATTATTTTTTTCCCATTTAGAAAATCCAAAGGAAAATACTTTAAATAATTTTAAACTGCAAGTAAACTTGAAATCTTCAGTCTTATAAAAAAATCAGTGAAAAAAGAATGGCAGCTAAGAATTCGTTCAATTTACAGCAGAGTTTAAATGACAGAAAACTGTGGTCCTGAAGTTCTTCATTGTTTAGGAAACACTGCATCACACACCAAATGCAGCTTTAATCCATAATTTGACTGGCAAATAAGCAGTGTTTTTCTAAAAACACAGACAATAGCATCTAATGCAGCTATTGATTTGCACCTATTAATAATAATTAATGCACCTATTTTAAAAGCCATCATAATTGTTATCAAGTTTTACTACTCTATAAATCATAGAATCAAAGAATCATTAAGGTTGGAAACACCTCCAAAATTTTCAAGTCCAACCTTTGATCAAGTACCATCACACCCACTAAACCATATCATGAAGTGCCACATACAGCCATTTTTGAACACTTCCTGGGATGATGGCTCCACCACTGCCCTGGGTAGCCCACTCCAATGTTTAACAACTCTTCCTGTGAAGAAATTCCTCCTCAAGTCCATTCTGCCCTCTCCTGGAACAACTTCAGGCTGTTTCCCCTTGTCCTGTCCCCGTTCCCAGGGAGCAAAGCCCAAATCCCCCTGGCTGACCCCTTTTGTCAGGGAGTTGTGGAGAGCCAGAAGGTCCTCCCTGAGGCACCTTTTCTCCCTCCCAGCTCAGCAGCTGAGCCCCCCTAGCTGCTCCTCATCAGACTTGTGTTCCAGACCCTACTCCAGCTCTGTTCCCTTCTCTGGACACACTCCAGCCCCTTAAGATATTTCTTGTCATGAGGGGTCCAGAATCAAGGTGCCTCGGCAGCATCCAGTACAGGGGATGGTCTCTGTACTGGGCCTATGGACACACTATGGCTGATCCAAGCCAGGTGCCATTGACCTTCTTGCCTACCTGGGCACACCTGGGACTCAGGCTCAGCTGCTGTCACCAGTAGTACCCCCAAGGCCTTTCCTGCTGGGCACTTTCCAGCCACCCTGCTGCAAGTGTGGAGCACTCCCTGGGGTTGTTGTCACACAAGAGTAGCACGTGGCATTTTGCCTTACTGAATCTCATACAATTGGTCTTGGCCCATTGCATGCATGGGTTTAATCAGTGAAACCCCCTACAAACAGTACAGTACAGTTGCAAGTGGTACTACAAAAATCACCCACACCAGTGTCATCAAAATCTATCAGATCTCAAGCTACATCCACATAATTTCCTAGTGAATCACAGTATTATATAAAGGGTGACATTTTACACCACTGCAAATCAAAAAACCTATTACATTCAATAGTGTCTTCCCCCAAAATCTTAAGCAGAAAAAACAAGTGTCTAAGAATGAACATTAAGGATCTGCACTAAAAATGTTGTACCCAAGAGATATGATCTGATTAAAAAGAATGTTTAAATTTCCAAAACTCTTACAAATATATTAACATCCCCTGCATTCCAGATATGTAAAAAAAAAAATCCAAGTCCTGTCCCACTGCTTTATTTTTGCCCTGAAATAAAACCTTGCACAGATATCTTCATCTTGTTAAATCAAAGGACAGTTTGCGTTTGAGGGGACTTTTAAAACTAACCTCTTTCTAACTCTCTTGCCATGGGCAGGGACACCTCCTGCTATCCCAGGCTGCTCACCCAACCTGGCCTTCGACATTTCCAGAGATGGGACAGCCACAGCTTCTCTGGGCAATCTGTGCCAGGGCCTCCCCACCCTCCCAGAGAACAATTCCTTCCCAATATCTGATTTAACCTGCCCTCTGGCAGTGAAAAGCCATTTCCCCTTGTCCTGTCCCTCTAGGCCCCTATCCAAAATCTCTCTCCAGGTCTCCCGGAGTCCCTTTAGGCCCTGGAAGAGGCTCTAAGGTCTCCCTGGAGCCTCCTCTTCTTCAGGTGAACACCCCCAGCTCTCCCAGCCTGGCTCCAGAGCAGAGAAGCTCCAGTCCATGAAGCATCTCTATTGTAGTCGTGCATTTCTGTACCCGAGCAGGTGTTTCTATATAAGGAAGTTAAACTAGAATTTTCTGTGGCCTGCTCGTTGCAATTGGCTCAGTACCAGCACAGACACAGTATAGGCCTTTGGAAGTGCAGCTCAAAGCCCCGTGTCAATCTTATTGGGCAAAGAGCCAAATAGCCCACCTAGGTTATTAAAGAGCCTGCACAGAGGTGCACGAGGCTTTTTGGGAGTGCCTTAGCCAGTGTAACTGTGCTTGGTACGCTTTGCTCGGCTTATCTCTTTTCCTTTTGTAACGTTTGTTATTTTTGCTGTTATTAAAACCTTTATTTTACAAAGCATATCCTGAGAAGCCGTCTCGCTATTTATTAAACCATTTCTCCGCTGGCTGGACCCTCGGAGTTATTGGGGGGAACCCCAATAAATGGCGCCTTCGAAGAGGGACATTATGTTAATGCACCTCGTTGGAGTTTTGCTGACAGAGTCCTCACGTCAGCTAGGCCATTTTTGCTCTTGGTTTTCGTTTTTCTAAATGCGAGCTCGTGGTGGATTTTTTTGTCGTGAAAATAAAACCACATTTTTGGGTCAAAAAGGCTTAGAGGGAGTCTTTTGACCGAACCCCTATACCGGTGAGAAGGGGTCGTTGCCGGACACACCGATTCTGGTACGAGGTGAATTACTCTTCAGAAGAGAGAAGCTGCAAGCTAGCTGAGCTGGAGACAGAGAGCAGCTAATCACCGAGGGACCTCAGAGAATCAGGGACAAACCAAGAGCACTGGGTGAGTTATATGGGGACCCAGCAGTAGAAGAGTGAGACACCTTTTGTTATTTTAATTATAAACTGACTATTCAAGACTATAAATTCGAGAGGAAAGAGCTTAAAGAGCTTGTGAAATGGGTCTATAATAAGTTTCCGGACACTTCCCCAGCTGAAACACTAACAGTAGAATTTTGGGACAGAACAGGATTAAAGCTCTTTAATTCAAAGAAAAAATCTACTTTAAAATTAAGACCCATCTTTAAAACTGTGTTAGACTTTGTAACAGAAGACAGTGAAAGGCTCGGCAGTGCAAAACCACCTGAAACTGCATAATATGGGAGTGATTCTAGAACTGCAGATTTTCCCGGGCGGCTGTTTTTGTGAGTTAAGAGCCACAAGTGGACTGTTCTTTCTTGTGGAAAGTTTCCATAATAGACCAAAAGAGAATTCTCTTTCTAAATGAACTGATAAAAGACTATTTTATAAGTGGTAAACTGACCTAGAGTTCCAAGTTTTGTCTTTATATGTTTTCTGTGAGAAAGAAAAGAAGCTGTTGGGGCAGATGGAAGTGTTTTGAAGGTTTCATTCTGATTTTTATTAATTTTTTTCTCTCTTATAGTTTTGTTAATAAACCTGTCTTTATATCTTTTAAGTTGCGAGCCTGCTTTGCTTTTCCCTTAATCCTATCTCACAATAGAAAAAGAGTAAATGATTTTAGGAGACATTCAAACCACACACTAGTTTTGGGAAACAGAAAGTGGTGAACGTGAAACCACTACACCCATACTGTGGGATCAGCCCAGCATGCAGGGAGTTTCTGGGTGCCAGCGCACACACCTGGGGCATGTCCAGCTCTCACTCAACCAACACCCCCAAGCCCTTCTCAAGACATTTGGGAGTTACAGCAGACCACTGACTAGATTAGGAACCGAGTCCAAAATACATGTCCAAACCAACCCAAGCAATGAGGCTGCACAGAAGGAACAGTATCACTTGAGTGAAATTTGGGAAGTATGACAAGGACTGTCTTGGAGTGACTTTATGATACCGCATACCCTATCCTCTGCTTTATGCCCAGACACCAGTACTGTAACTTTAAGATAGGTCTGGGAAGAGGGGAGAAGCCGGGGGAATTCTGTCAGCGGTTTGTGTTCAAACACATATACACACCCCAGTCTTTCTCAGGAGAGAGAAGGAAAGTTAAATTTTTTTGCTTTCAGCTAGCTTCTTTTTTTTAGTTGGGGCAAAAAGTTTTTCCCAGGACTGTGGCTTCTTCTTCTAGAATTGTTCAGCTTTGCTCCAGTCTGAAAAACCAGACCATCACTGGGAACCCCACACTGCCAGCAATTGGGGGGAGGCTGCAGAGATGCCGCATCCGGCTCCAGACCTCTGGAGAAGCCAAGCAGGACTCCAAAATCCACCAGCTTTCACTGTAGCGAGATTTTAATATCTAACACTATTCATTCTTGTTGCCATGCCTGCATGCACTCTGCGTGTTAAATAAACCGTTTTTTTTCACTTTTCTCCAAGAAATTATTTTTGTTTGATGGGGGGAGGGTGTGCCGCAAACCTGCCTTTTTTTTCAAAGGAGATGCCCTTTTCAGGACATTTCCTCCTAATTTGTCTCAAACCAAGACAGAGGCCCAAGCCAAGGACAGCACCCACAGGACACAGAGCCTGTCCCTAGATGAGGCTCTGCACCACCACAACAGTAGCTTTGAAGGTGAGGACAGAATGGCAACAGCTTCTCCAAGCTTTTCTCCTTGTACCTGTATGAAGCACTCTGTGTCCATTTTTCATTTAAATGGTACCTTTCTAGTAAAGAGGCTTGTATTCACACTTTAAAAGGAGGTACAGTCTACTGTTCTGCAGAACAACCACACAGCCAGCCTGTGCCACTCCTGCAAACTGTACTGGTGCTGTACTGGTATAAAAAAGGGGTGTCAGTTTTGGTAAAACACTGAATCAAATTATAACAGAACTGCAGAAGCAGCATAACTGAAATGTTTTCAGAGCAGTTAACACTTGAATCAAGCGGATTACTCAAATCATCTACCAGAAACACACATTATGCAACTTCTCACACACATTCTGGCTCCCGTTCAGAGAGAGCAAGTTACAGAGAGATGGCATCACAAAAAGAATTAGGGTGGGAAGAAAATTAGCTTAGAGGAAACTAGTACCCAGAAGACTAAAAGGGATAGGAAAAGACAGGGAAGACTAAAAGGCAAGGAAGAGGAAAATGCGGGGAAGAAACAGTATTAGGGACAAAACTAACAAAACAGATTCTCAGACTTTTTTTGTTCCATAAGACTGAAGCATCATTTCAAAGCATGAGAAAAAAGTGAAAAGCAAATTCAGAATTTAAGTGATATGTTTTGTCTAAGTGATATGTTTGCAGAATTTGTCTGTTTATAGAAAGAAGAACCCACAACACATGCATTATTTCAAAGCTTTGCACAAAAGCTAATTTTATCTACTCTTGTGTGTTAGAGATTGTTTTAATTTTACTCACTTCTTCAGGAACCTGACTAACCCAGTACCTCTGGTGTCCTTGTGAACAAGACCACTCTGAAGATGGTAAGATTTCAGTAATTTTATTCATTTCTTACCAAACATTCTACAACTCCTATGAATACTCTATCCCACTGAAAATATGAATATGAAGAATATATGAATATACCCCACATGTCAGATATATGAAAACAAGACTATCATGCACTGAGCTATTTTGAAATTCTAAGGAAACAACTTCCCAGCCAAATGGAAAGGTGGTTTTGCTCTTACCATCTGTCAAAGTGATAAAGAAGAAGAGTCCTTCCAGGACTGCTGTTTTCAGAGGTGGTCCTGTTCCAGCTTTCTTCCAGTTAAACATGTCCAAGGCTTTTTCATCACCACACACAGCTGCTTTTGCCAGCTGTTTAAAGTCCCTGCAAAGAGAGATACTTAATTCTCAATTCTTTTCATAACAGTTAATTTAAGTCTCAAAGAATGGATGAGTAGCTATTAAAGCATCATTATTTATTTATAGAGAAGAGAATAAAGATGCTTCATACGCTGATTGAAAAAGGGCAAATTCAAAGAGATACAAAATAAAATTTCAATATTAGTTTTCATTTGCATTGTTTCACCTTTTTTTTCAACATGCATCACTATTTTTACAGAGATGTGAAACACAAAAGTGCAGACAAGGAAAACTTATTTTTTACTACAGCTGCTTCCTATTTCTTGCTTGGACAGAAGAAATTGTTTAAGAATTGACTTTTAATTGAATTATTTTTGACAATAATAATGATAATTGTATTTCCAGTGTGTTTACGGCTTTCCACAATCAGCAGTATCGCTAATTAGAAGAACTAAGACAGAAGAGTCAACAGCAACAGACAGAAGATGTGGAGAAGAGAAAGGAGATCAGTTGCTGCACACAGGACACAGAGCCAGCTATCAGAGCAGGAGAAGAGCTTGGAAATATAGGGCACTTAGGGGAAGAACATTTTTAATATGCTTAAAAATAATTGATTTTTGGGTAGGACATCTTTCTGTGGAACAAGACAAAGACCTGCAGAGCTCTGACAAGGCCAATACTCACTTGCCAGGAGGGGGTGGCCGAAACACACAATGACACAAGCATTTCCCATACTCCTGCTTAAGCAGGGCAGGACCATGCACTCTGCCTTGATGGTCCATTCTCCACAGAAACAAGACACCATGCTAGAAAAAGACAAGTTAATTCATTACTCTTTGCATACTGATAAGAATCCAGATTCCACCTACTTACTGCACATAAAAATAAATAATTGACAGAGCAACACTCTCCCATTTGTTTAATTGACACATACAATTACTCCCACTTAAAACTACGCCACAGAGAATCAAGGTAATCTTTAACATTATATTATTTGCTTACTTAAAATCAAATTATCTAAAAAATCTGGTTGGTCCTATCCATTTTTAGTTAAATCACACTGCCAGAGCAATTAAATAGAACAGTGTTGGTTTTCCTCTGCAAGTAGCAGATGTAAATATTTGTCTTGATAACATCCTTTCCACATTTTTTTCATGCAACTAGTTTGATAGCTTATCTTTTAGCAACTGAAATAAAGGATAGCAGCGTATATGCATCCCTCAGTAAGTGTATGTAAAACTGATGTAGGTGAGCATAGGTATATGATTAGACATGTGAAGTCACAGGATGCAGAAAGACTAAGGGCAGAATTTCTGAAGCTTTCCCCCTCTTTCAGAGCAGACATTCAGGAACTTACTTTTAGAAAAATAATCTAGTAACTAGAATAATCACAGATGCTAAAGAAAGGAAGTCTCATTAGCTAATTAATTCAATAGTGGTCAACACAGGCTGGCCCTCAAGCCTGGCACAGGTGCTGACATAACTCACACCCTGCAATGCCTGCTCAGAAGCAACAAACCCCTGGTGACTGGAAAGAATGGAGACAATTTCCAACAAACTGACTTACGCTACATCCTCATAGCTAGAACACTAAGATGATTATTTATTGTTGTTGTATTGTAGGAATGCACCCCCATACCTGAGCAGATACTTCTATATAAGGAAAAAAGTTTCAGTTTACCTTAGAACATGTAAGTAAATTAAACTAGAACTTTCCATACCCTTCTCATTGTAATTGGCTCAGTGCCAGCACAGGAGCCTTAACTGGGCTTTGTTTCATTGGGTAAGGTGCCAAATTGCCCACCTGGATTATTGAGTACTAAAGGGACTGCACAGAGGGGCTCAAGTGCTTTTTAGGACTGCCATACCAGGGTAAGAGTGTTCTCTACACTGTGTCTGACTTTTATTTCTTTGTTCTACGATGTTTATTATTTTTGTCATTATTAAAACCTTTTATTTTACAAAGTATGTCCAGAGAACTTGTCTCACTATTATTAAGCCGTTCTGAGAAGTGCTGGACACCCTCAAAGACTTGATAAATCTTCACGTAGCTTATTCCATTCTGGCCACATGCAAAATTTTATCATTGTATATAGAGCTTATGAAACCAAATTGCATTTGGGAACCTTCCATGTAAGCGCTACATGAAAAAAGCCAGCAACAATTTTCAAGATCAAGTTCAATCTCATTTTATTTCACTAAGATAGACAACAATAAACGGGCATTAGAATTTGCTCTATTTTTATTTATTGTTTTCAATGAAGTATCATCCTTCTCCTGGAAGTGAAAGACTGGTAGCAGCAGACACTTTACAATTCTAACCAGAAGTCACACAAGATGTGAAGCTGACACCTGGCAAGACCGGAGGGCAAGCAACGAGAGGTCCAATCAATATGATTAATAACTCACGTTCTGGTTTATTTCCTAAGATGGCGGTTTATATACAGAGAGAATGGTTTACAGTTAACGAGTACATCCTATTGGTGAGCCCATGAAGAAATATGCAAACCAACTAGAGTTAAGGCAGCAACGGTATGCTCGGTGCAATTGCTGTATTCCACTAATACCTCCACCTTAAGCCCAGTGCTACTGAAAAACAACCTTATCTTGCTGCACGTAGCTGGAACGTTCTGAGGCCTAGTCTTCCAGGCCTAGGCCTAGCAGGCCCTGCTCTGAGGCCCAGTTGGAATAGCTCACCTTCTATTCTCTAAGTCCTTCTGCTCTGCTACAAATCCCCTTTTTTCTCTTGAGCTATTCAAACTGGGTCTGTGGCATGTCTGACTACTCTTGCATACACGACCACAAGCAAGCACTACTTGAGCTGCCTAGAAAAAAAAACCTTAAGATCTTAGTTAATAAAAGCGTAAAGATAAAAGCAGAGTACTCGGTCTTTGCTATCCACTCATACACAGGTCTTGAATATAAGTCCCAAATCATCTGTGGTCTCTTTTTCTTCACTGCTTGGTGATGCTTCATGACTCCAGGGTTCTCTGCTGTTGCTGTTGGTCTTGTTGAGCTCTGGCAGTTTCTGCTAGCAGTTCATCAATTCCACAGCTTCATAGAAGGGAAACTAAAGAAACAATCCTGGTTTGTGAATTAGCATTCTTACAGGCAAGGGAACGGAATAAATATCTTTGCATACCTAATGAAAATAAAACATGATTATCAAATTGTTCCTACCATCATTCCAGAGGCTGCAACTGCTGAAACACTTTTCTTCAGTGAAGACTTTGATATTCTCTCCCGGGTAGAGATACCAAGTTTCACCTCGAAGTTGATTCAGCTGTTATATCAATAAAATCAGATTGCCAAGTCAAAATGACTTGTAGATTACTTTTTAGAGCAGAAACCTCTGGGCCTTGTTGGCGAACGGCATCTGTCCAAGGCAAAGTCAGAGTTTGGCCAGAACTCAAACTTTAAGTTGGAGTGATGTCTTTTAGTATACCCTTAAATAAAACTTTCAATAACAATAAACATAAAATGCCTAAAATAGAAGAATTTTAAATGACAAATGCTTGTTAAAAACCCTATAAGCAAATGATAAAGCATAAACACTTAACTGTGACATAACCTTGCAAGTGCTATTAATATATCAATACTTATCATATCAATAAGCTATATCTCAAGGCTCCCATACATTCATGAATTCAGAATGAAACACAGACTAAAACAAGTTACAGCTTAACAGTAAAATTAAGAACTTAACAAATTGTATCTTCTCTTTAAATTCCATTTACCCATGTTCTATTATCATTCAAAACTGCATCTTTACTAAAGAGAACCAGCTGAACCTTATAAATTGAACAAACACACCTTTTGTAAATTATAAATTACCTTTTTAAACTAATTAATGCTTAAATCTAGCACAAGTAAATACCACCTGCAGTAACCTTATAGCAATTCAGTGCAATACTAATTAAACCTCTTAAGACTTAAATATAAACTTAATAGAACCTTAACCTAAACTTATCAGGGCCTAAACCTTAAAATATAAACTTTAAAATTACCTGCTTACCAATATGTAATTCAAACTCAAATTAAACTACACAAGATTCAATTCT